>JAUYWI010145304.1:0-19787 GCA_034780595.1 Parotoplana pacifica | reverse complement strand
TATGGGTGTCAGAGGCTATTAGAGACGCACACCATTGGAGCATTTTGCAATTAGAGGAGCTCACCCTCTAACTACCCCGGCTGTGACAACCCTTAGCTCTCCCAAAATAGATCCCAAATTCACTAGTTAAATGAAGAGATGTTATTATGTAACTAGATATTTTAGTACATGAATTAAATTACTTTTTAAAGATAGTAGAGCTAACAGAGTAGAAAAACTAAAGGTATAATATTAATCGTAGTTCAATCATGTGCTGCTAAAAGCAATAGCATGTTGACAATGATCAACGGTCTTTGTTTTCTAATATTGTGTATTCCGACTTTATTAGCTCTAAAATCTTTCAACAATACCTAATTTAATTCATGTACTAAAAATACCTCGTTACTTAATAAATCTACTTAGAGCCATGCCAACCTAAATACCATAGCTAACCATAATTAATTTAACCTATTTCAAGAATTTTAGGAATTAGTTTTTTCGGGCTATCTTTATGACTTTTTAGCCACTCTTATTTCATTTATTTTTTATTGATATATTTTAACTTAAACAGATAACTTTAAGAAGAAATTTTATTTTTAGGTCATTCATATTTTCTCTATAAAATATCTGCACCATAAATTAACAAAACTGCAAATTTATTAAGTATATTTTATATCTTTAAAATGATGTATCCCACGAATCATATATTGTATTAACATAACATTTTTGCAATCAGCATATAATTTTTTTTCTAATTTATTATGCTAAATTTCAATTAAATCGGTAAAATTTCGTTTTATACTATTATCATATATTAATTGTTTTTAGGCGGTTGTTAATGTATCAACAAAATTGAAAGGGACTTTCATAGTCCCTCAAGCACATATTATATGTGCCGTGCCTAATTTCATCCAAATGGGTTAAAGTTTAGGGACCATCATCGGTGATGAAGAAAGAAAGAATTAAAAAAGAACAAAAGAAAATTGGCTAACTTTGAGGGTTTAATAACTCGAAAACTACAACCGATTTCTATGAGATTTGTATAGGTTGTTAACATGGCAAAGGTCAATCTACTGACTGAAATTGGTTGTTCTAAGATATGAAATATATGGGCTTTAGATGTCTAAAGTTTAGACCATAATACTAAAAGTATAATACAAGGCTAGCTAGCTCATAGATCTAACGACCTATTTCCATAGGCCTAGATACTAAATTAAAAACCTTTTAAATCTAAATATTTTAATAAAAAAACAATAGAGAATTTTCATTTTAATAAAACACAAAACAAAAGTCAAACACATTAGCAAGTTTACAAAATGTCTCAAATATTTCAAAATTTAATGTGATTTATTTGTCGTGATAGTTATATTAAATTTTGTGATAAAGTTTCAGCATCATGTGATTTCAATAAAACACATATTCAGTAGTTAGAATTATAATCGGCAGGGCTGCATAAGAATCCGCATCCTTGGGATAAAAAAGGTTAAATAGGAGATCTACAATAGTATCATGACCTTCACAAACAAATGTCATTAAGATTATAATATCCAAAAGTAGTTCAACTCACGGGTGCCAATCCTGGACATTCATAGACAGTAAAATCTCCTTCGTCGTTCTCAACTTCACTATCTTCATCACTGGCATCATGGCGCATTTCACTGCTGGCTCTGAAATAAAAGATTTATAAGTTATTCAAACTTACCACACAATCGCAAAAGGTCCAATAATTTATGGCCCAAACAATTGTCAAAAGTTTCATTTTAGTTACTTAAATCAAGAAACAATCCACTAAGAACCATCTAATAACTCATAATAAGCTATTTGAACAATAATATTTCTTTCAAAAATTATTTTATGAATTTGAATTACCGATATCTGCTACACAAGATATTTGGAATCTTAATGGCAATATTGGCCTCGTGTTCTTCGAGCACACTTCTTTTTCCAGTTCTGACCCAGAGGGTGGATCCACGGCAGTCTGCACCGATCCTGTCAAGGAATTTTAGGATTTTGTGGGGAGGGGGTTTGGAAGATATCTTTGGGAGTAGCGTTATGCCCTAGCCCTAGCGTTTAGTAACCTCCCATCTCGGGCACTTCAGCAGGAGGTGCTCGGCGTCTTCTTTACAAGTGGAGGTAGCTTTTGAGCAGCGGGCTCTTCCCAACTCTGATCTGGTGGATGGTGCTGCCCTCTCTCCTGTTGAAACCAGCCTTCTGTACCCGCCTGAGAAGTTCTTTTTGGGCTTCTGTGTTGTTCCTGTTTGTTCTCGCTACCGCCACAACTGACTCAACGTCCAGCGCCACCCGCCTTTGGTCTCGCTTCGTACTCTTTGCTTGCTCGTCAGCTTCTTCGTTCCCCATGATGAGACAGTGGAGGGAATCCATCGTCTTGTAATTGGTGGCAAATCTTGAGGATATCAACTACCGTGGCGTTTCTGTTTCGTTCGTCTACTCATTGGATCTTTGCTAGTGATGCCCGGCTGTAGGTGAGGAACCTGATCAACTAGCCTGTCTTCTCCTTGCTCTCTCCTTTTACCATCTTCAGACCTGTCTTGTAAATGGAGCAGTGTCGTCCTGCAAGTATGGTTTTCTCCACTTTGTTGCCGTCCGCCCAGTAGGCCATGATTCCCCTCTCCCCGCCATTTCTAACGCCTTCAGTGTCTGACCCAAACGGTGTACACGGTAGAGTTTGCGAGGTAGTTTTCGGTTTCGCCTTTTTTTCTCTCAGCTTCGCTGTTTCTGTCGGTGGATCCTTCGATGGTAGTGTTGATCTTGATATTCTGCACTTTAATCTAGGGTGGTCTATGCACTCACTTTGCTACTGTCTTGTAGTAGACCTCTTCAGGCAAAGGCTAGGAGAGTTCACTCTACACAAATCGGAAGAAACACACTCTATTCAAACCACCTTATCTATGATTATTTCGCGTTAAGGCGACTGGGCTTAAAGAGTCCAGTAGCTCGCCCGGTAGGGATGAAGTGAGTGAAAGGGCTTCACCAGACCGTCAGCAAGCGACTTTCCTCAGTAACATAAATAGAAAAGGCGGTACCAATGCAGTTTGCAACTAGGTGGTATCCGGAGGGCTAAAATTCGCGTCTTAGCCTACGAAATGACAGTACTTTAATGGGCCCGTCAAGGACCTGCATTCAAGCACACTCGCATACTAAAGTGGTCATCGGAAAACTGACTTCACTTCAATCTTACCAAATGGAAGTCCCTGGTAATCCTAAAATCCAAAAACACCTCTTCCTGAGATGGAAGATGTTGAATCTCTCAAACTTCTTGTATTCACCTTCAACAACAAACTCACATGGGAAAGTCACGTCAACCAATGGTACAGAACTCTTTCTAGCGACTCCATACCCTATGTATTCTAAGACCCGCATTATTTACAGCCGACCTCATAGACTTCTACAAGTCCTGCATTATCTCCATCCTCCAGTATGCTATGCTTATCCAGTGTGGTATGGTCTGAACGCTGTACCATCCTGATGATTCACAAACTCTGTTCCTGATCTCACCTAACGACGCGAAATGGCTGGCCTAAAACTTTTTTGGAATATTAATCAACGATGAAGATCACTTGCTTTACTCCGAGGATCCACGTATCTCAAGGTGCGGCAGAGCAATTATCCAAACTTCCCATAGCAATCGTAGACTTAAATCAGTCTTCCCATTACCTCAACAATAATAACTACCCGTAAATCAATCTATAAAACAACCATTTGTATGTACCGAATCATAGATACACATGTTTATTATTATTATTATCAATTTAAAAAATAGAATCATTGATGAATCCTCCAGGTACTTTTGTATCAAATTTCAACTCAACCGATGATTATTATTGAAACTACGCATTGTTTTAAATTAACCTTTAAATGGTTCGTCACTTAATTGAGGGTTTAGCTCTCAGATAGTACCGCCATTTTCCTCAAATTGAACTAAAAACGTATTGAAGTCAGTGCATATTCTTTTAATATTGCTAAAGGTGACTAAACTCACTTTTCCAGAGCGATCATCTGTTGCTTTTGATGTTGGAAATGATACATTTGTGCCGATTGTGCAGGTTTTCTGTCTGCTGGCAGTGAGTTGGCTGAGCCCTGACCTGCCTCCATACCATTGGGTCCTATAGGGTTGGTTTTTATAGGATTATCAGCAGCAGCCTGAGCTTGCATACTTGAATGCCTGAAAAGAGACATCGTAAGCGTCTATTATAAAACGCCATCATCCATAGATAACTGGTAGGATATCTAAGTAAACAGAATTAATTTGTGCGAAAAATATATAATTGACAAACTTGGACAACTTAATAAATCCAATTTTCATTTTAGAAGGTTCAAGATTAAAAATTGATTGATAACTATGTTTTCGATATCTTGATTTGAAGAATTATTTAAAAAAATTACTTACTTATAATAAAAAGTCGTGGCCACAATAATTGCAACAACTGCAACTCCAATGACAACACCTCCAACCACTTCAATAAAAACAAGAGATAGGTAGAACTATAGTGAAATCTGGATCATCATCACTAGAATTTGAATATCTATAACAAACTTCATAACAATCTCTAAAACCCAATCTAATGTTTCTATAATTTATTATTCTTGATTGGAATTCAGTGTTTTTAAACAGATCTCAATCATAGTTTATTTTAAATCTGTTGTTTAAAAATAAGTATATAGCATATAAAATTTTATTATAATTATAATCACTTACTGACAAAATGTGTCTTCTTCACTGAAGAAGCTTGAACACCTGAAGAGCTAATTGAGGAGCCATCATCACTTGAATGTGAAGCCAGAGACTTCTTCATAGATAGATGACGCTTAGTCTTTGCTTCTAAGTCTTCCTGAAGAAGTTCTTTCTGTTTTGCTTGCACTTCTGCTTCTGACCCTTCAGAACCATCTTAAATTTAAAAAAATGGTAGATTTGTCAAATATAGCCCTTAAAGTAGATCATGCTGGTCCAAAAAAATCCAATTTTTTTTAAAAGTTTACTTTTTAAAAATATCATGGCTCACATTTAGTAATTTATGTTAGCAATTCTTCAATATTGAAGGTCTATTACTAGTTTTTGGAAATTTGATTTTTGACCACAGGGTGCAACCTGAGAGCCAAGCCAAATCTATTATCTTATTTCTGTGGTAAAAAAGATTCCCATAAATATTATTTTCTAAATTCCAAAAAGATGCGTAATATTCGCCATAGTAACTGCAGAAAATGTCATTAAGAAATTTACTCAAAACAAAAATTATGGATATTTTGTGTCAAAAATTGGTAATTTATGAAAATTCTATATATTTAGCTAGGACAAATGGAAAATTTAATTTACTAATAAAATATAAATAATTCATTAGAATGCCTTTATATTTGGCACCTCTATTCTTTATCTGATATGTTACAAGTGTGACAAGTAAGAAAGTCAAAGCTATATCCAAACTCAGAAATTGAGGTCCAATGATTTTAGAACTGGATCCAGCCGACGTGTTAGTTAAAAATAAAATTTTCCTCCAAATCATTCCTCCAAAACAAATAGAAATGACCTAGAAACTATAAAAGCTATTTTAAATCAAATAGAGCCATTTGTATACCTATAGAATAGATCACTTTTTTAAATCAATTTTTAGGATCTGCCCTGGTATAGTGGACCTCATAGACCAGCAAACAAAATTTTGAAACATCCAATTTTATTATACCTTATTTCTGATTCATTATTAATTTTAAATCTCAAATTTGATCAAAATAGAATGTTTGGTTTAGATTTTAGAGCTATTTATTAGGTAAGTGATTTTGCAAAAATATTAAATGTTTTTCAAATTTTTGTATTGGGAAAAACTTTAATTTTGGACCTGATGACGTCATCGGCCACCTTATCGATTTTTTTCAAAACAATTCTGCCGATGAATATTTTCAAGCTATCTGTGTACCAATTTTCAGACCGATCTGTCCACGATCTACTGGGGGTGGGGGGAGAGAAGTTGTTCTATGCAAAATTTTATCAAAGAGGACCGCAATACACTATTGCTGAATTGAAACATGTTATTTCCTGCTTTTATTTTGATAATTGCAGAAATCTGCTCATTGATGTATTTTTATAAGAAAACATTTAATATCAATAGTCTATTTTTCATAAAACACACATTTTTGTACAACGTCGGTCCCCTCGTGATTTGGTTATATTTCTGCCAAAATCGTGTATCTGCGCAATTTGAGCAGACTGAACACCATGTTGCTATAAACGTTTGCCAAGCTATTATTATACATAGGTATAAACACCAACTAAATCCCAAGATTCAATATGGAGGTAGAAGATTAAAAAACTATTTTTCAATGTATTGATTGAAAATTCGAAGTGAACTGATAAGAAGATGTCCAATATTGAAGCAAGCAGCAGTTGGATAGTTCAGTAAATATTGACGCACGATCGACCCCCTACTTCTTATTCTTCTTTTCTCCAAATATCCAACACAAGAGAATGTTTTAAAGACAAATTTAATGCATTTATTGTTAGTCTAAGTTGATAGTAAACCTCAATTTCATAAACGAACAAAACTTTTATTTAGTTTTATATACTCATGCAAAAATTGAAACGAGAAGTCATCATTAGAAAGATCAATAAAACAATTGTTTTAATATGAATAAAAATCTTAAATTTATTTTTCATAAAACTTTAGGTATTTGTTAGTAGGTTTTCCTCTATCTTTTTAAAGTTAATTATTTAAAGAATTGTGACAAAAATCCACACTTAGGTATTTATTGTTTATGTGTAGGTACATCTAAAACCCCCAAGAGAGTGTAACAGTAATGTTTAGATATCATATTTCTTTTTCTTTAAAAAATAGATAGGTACAATAGATAGGTATAAACAATTTTGAATAAAAAACGTGAATCCTATTCGTATTCTTTGAAAGCTCATATTTTGTCATTTTGTCTTTAAAAAGTCCTAAGCAACTAACCCATATACCTACTCATATTGCATTCAACGCTAGCTTTATGCAGCCAATCTCAGCAAAATTATAGTTCTATATAATGATATTCATATGACGCTTTTTCGTTATAATATGATACTACCTAACGATATCTTGAAATATTAGGTATATCAAGAAGAAAATGTTTTGGGGCAGCATACCTACCTACTTCATGCTGCCTTATATACATATATTAGTAGAAGTTAGAAATATAACTGCAGCTTAAAACTCAAACTTCATATATTTATAAGTAGATTTATGAAGGAATTTTAAAGAAACTAATAAAAGATTCACAAATTTAAAGACTACATAGTTACCAACCTACTTTATGTGGCATCAGTTAATTTTTTTTAAAAAGGTAAACATTTATGTCTGCGTACTTAAGAAAATAAGGGAAAATTTAGAGATTCAACATAATGGTGTAGAAAGTAATTTATATTAAGAAAGATAATAAATAAAAATAAAAAGATATTAGTATCTGGAATCTACAAACATCCATTTCTTAATATAGAATCCTTTAATAATTCACTACATGACTCTTTAGAAAAATATCTTTATCTCAGGACATTATGTTAGCTGGAGATTATAACATTGATCTCAGTGGAACTAACATACATGTAAGAAACTACCTAGATAAACTATTGAATAGAACATTTTTCAAACCATCCTTGCTCCTACAAGAATATCTAATAAATCAGAAACTATCATACCTAGATCATATTTATTTAAGAACAAACACTGGTATTTTAATAACTCAATAAGTGATAATCTGGCTACTCTCTGTAAATTTTCAACCTAAATTACCATGAACATGAATGACAGACCTTATGTCAGATTTCAATATAAGAAAAATATACTGAAATGTAAAAGTGAAGCTATCCAAATAAACAATAATATTAAACAAAGCACTACAACTGATTAAGATGCCCTATAAAATATTTTTTTGGAAATATTAAAAAAGATTATGAAAATTACTTTCCACTTTAAAAAAATAAGTAGAACACAATACAAAGACAAATCTTGAATAACATCAGCTTTAAAAAAATCAAGTAGACCTAAAAGACTATGCAAAATATATGAAAAATAAAACATTACAAAATGAAAACAAATATAAACAGTATTTAGAATATATTTAAAAAATTAATAAAGGCTTGCCAAATGTAAATACAAATCAGACAAAATGAAAGATGACAAAACAAATAACAACTCTGGAATGAAATCAAATCTCTACTTGATAATTCAAACAAGTCCATAAATATAGATGAGTTGAGTGTAACTAAGAAAACTACAATTAGTAATTCTATAAATATTTTTTTGCAACTGTGGGTGAAAAGTTAACAAATAACTTTTAGAAAGAAACTGACAATTTTAAGAAATTCTTACCAGATCTATCTAACCAATCTGTTTATGCTGCAAAAACAAGGGAATCAGAAATTTAAAAACTTATCAACTCCTATACTAACAAGAACTCAGCAGGCCTTGACAACATCTCACAAAAAATTCTTAAGGAAATAAAACCCGATATCATAAAGGCTTGAAATACTCATAAACTTATCAATTAGTAAAGAAAATATCCAGATGATCTAAAAGTTTCAAAGATTATTTCCTTACATAAAGGTGGTGAGAAAGATAACCCCAACAATTATAGACCAATCTCACTATTATCTAACTTTAATAATATATTTGAGAAAATACTACCTACATGAAACTTATAAAATTTATTGAGGATAACAAGATTCAATATAATAAGTAATTTGGTTTTAGAAAGTATCAGTACACGGTAGATGCAAAAAGATAACAAAGTTTTAGGCATATTTATTGACCTTAAAAGCCTTGATAGTATTAATACTCAGATTCTTATTATAAAGTTAACTTATTAAGGCATCACTGATCCATTGAATAGATTAATAGGGATCTACCTCACTGATAAACACATTGTTACACTAGTGAACAATGTACAATTAGAATCTCAACACCTAAAATATGGAGTGCCTCAAGGAAGTGTGCTAGGACTTATCCTATTTGCATTATACAGGGTGGTAATAAAGTTACCATACAGTTAATGTAAAACAGACTCTAAGCTATATGTGTACAGAGAACTGTGTGCTATCATCAGCTTAATTGACTTAATGAGCTTAGTTCTCTGTATGTTAACTTTATTGCCACCCAGTATATTAATGATATCAAATATTCATACAGAAAAGAAAATTAATTTATTTGCAGATGATATTAATTTGTTCTCTACTGCTAATTCTTATTATAATTTAGAAGAAAAGGCTAACCAAGCATTAAAAGAATGCTTGGAATGGCTAAGAATTAACAAATTAATCATTAATTTAGATAAAACACATTAGGTATGTAATTTTTAGAATAGACCATGATACATCCCCTAAACTCAGATTATACCTTGGAAATATGAAATAAAAGAAGAAAAAGAAACGAAATACCTAGGTACAATACCTACTGCAAAATACTCTAAAATGGACTGAACATATAAAAATATTAGAAATAAATAAATACTCATATCACTGCTGTAATATCAGAAAAATACTCAAAGAAGATAAAAGATAAATTGTATATAAATCATTAATCCTACCAAAGATAAATTATGCAATAGAGTTATATGGACAAATAATGAATGGCTTCAACAATTGCAAAACATACTAAAGAATATTTTATAAACATAAACAATATGGTACACTTATATTACACAATGAACACAATGAACTAAAATGATTAAAAATAGGTACAAGATCATACAAATTTGATATTATCACTCCTAGTTCATGGACATACATATAGGTACTCCAAAATCAACCTATGATATTATATGAGTTATTTATTAAAAAATAAAATAATAATCCTAGAGTTCTAAGAAATTCCAGAGACTTATTTGTAACTGCTCAAAGCGTTAACTATATCAATAAAGTTACTGACATAGCTTCCATAGCATGGAAAAATATCAGCACAGATTTAAAACACATAGCAAATAGTGTAACTTTTCAAAAAATAACTAATGTAGGTATACATATATAGTAACAAAATAAATCCTACATTATGTGAGGGTTCATTGTTGTCTCATTTTTATATGAACCTTAATTAATCATTGTATTTTTTTGTGTTATATTTTGGTTTTATGAATCTATTTACTTTGAGTTGGTGTAGGTATTTGGCGCATTGTAGGTACTTTTAATATTATTGTAAAAAATAAAAATATATAAATTGGTATACAAAGGTGGCCAATCTTATAGTGTAGGTATATGATGTCCCAATAAATCAATATTCCTGTGTATGTAGGTCTATATTATGCTTGCTATTCATATAATCATAGAATAAAATATTTTTAAAAGTACATTGTAAGTAAAATAGACATAAAATTTCTTATCTACTTGTAATAATATTCTATCTAGGTATAGCTCCAATATATCTTCCTATAGGTATCTTTTTGATTTTTATGTATCCGTGTACTTAGGTAGGTGTATGTACCTACCTATATATGAAGAAAATATTGTTCTAGTTCAGGCACATAATTACATCGCCATTGACTTGGTAGCAAGAAGAATGAAAGGGGATGGGATATTACAGATAGGTAGGTAGGTACCTACTGTACCTATATTTATTTCTATAATCTCACCATTATTATTTTTTTAAATTATCCCGATATCTATGAGTACCTAACTAACATCAGTTTTATCTGTCTAGGTAAAAATGAAGTTTTCATTTCAATATTTTGTATTAATTCATAATATATCCAAACAAATAGAAAAATGTAGTAAAAAATTATCATTATTTAGGATAGAACCTCTATAAGTACAAGTTAGGTACCTAGGTATCTACATAATACATGGTTTAAAAATGTCCAAAGGTTTTGTTGGCATACCTATATGTAAACACAAAACACCGACTTGCTCTATTTTATTTAAAGCCACTACAAGAATGTATGAAATGCTGTATCCTACTCTAAAACCAGTGAATGAAAACCTGAACACAATGATACAAGTAGAGAACTGAAAATTTTGAAATGACGAGAGACACGCAATACCAAAATGGTGTGAGACATGACAATAGGTATTGAAATAATGTGATTTGACTCATAAAATATTGAAATGATTTTAAACATGAAAATAGGAATGATTTGACACATTCAATGCAAAATGTGAGGAGTGATTAATACCAAATGGCATTCAATTTGGCATGTTTGACCATCTAGCTACTCAGAATAGGTGCCTGCTCTGTTTTTAATATTATTTGTTGTTTTCTGATGTCAAATTTCTATATTTTTGCTTAGGTAGGTATAACTTCAGGGGATACGTAACAAGATAATACACAAATTTTGTATCAAGTTCCCACGAGGGAGGTATTTAAGTAAACCGAGAATTATAAAAGTATCAGAGGCGGTAGAAATCATAAAAATCAAGAATCAATTAGTTATTATTTAAACAACTTAACTAAGTAGAAAAATCATCAACACAATAACTTATCTAAATAAAAGCCGCCATATAAATTCAGGTCAATTATGAACTCACTGGTAAGTAAGTTTTCATTAGAAATGGACGAATATTGTATTTTTGTAATGTTCTGTTATAAAAAAATACATAGAAATTTACGGACTTTTCATATTATTATATATAAAATAAAAAAATAAAACTGCCAATAGGCGGGTGGCGAAGTACAAAACACAACTTTTCTTTAGACACAAGAATATATGTCGATTAGGAAAACTCAAGAAAATTTGGTTATGGAGCTGGCTGGCTTTGACGTCACAAAGTGACATCCAGTGATAAATCAATCTTTGACCATTTTTTGGTACATATTGGATTTCAGTTCATAAAGTAGAACCAACAAATATCATATGTGTGAATTGCATTGATAATCAAATTCCGAGAAATTGAAATTTCGGTCCAAATTTAGTTTAATCACTCTCTGTGGCTATAGGTATAGGGTTGATTGTTAAGATTTGATTTATTTATATTGTGAATAAATCGATTAATAAAGAGCTGACGCTGGAAAGATTAATCGAGAATAACTAAGCTGAGGGCTGATTTAAAACTTGAAAAAAATAAAAAGAAACGTTAATATAATCGTAGATTTTGAATAGTTCTATGAGAGTTGCTTCTATTTTGGAGTAAATATTTTTTAGCTCAATATTTGAATATTTTTAAAAAGTGTGAAATTGAGGAAATGTAATTTGAGGACCAGACCAGGTTGACACACTAAAATAGTTTTTTTTAAATTAAAAAATAGGTTTGTTAATTGCAATAACTTATAAATAAATAAATAGGTAAATAGGCGGTTCTAATGCTAATAAATGATAAAAAAAACTAAAGTGTAGGTATTTCAGACAAAGTATTTAGTAATGGAGTGGTCAAGTTTTTGCCTATTTTTCTGAAAGTATGTGTGATGTAAAATTAACTGACATATTTGGTTATTTTGCCTTCGTGATGAATCAATTATGGTTGGTACATCAAAAATTCATTTAGCTAATTCCATTCTCCATTTTAGCTATAGTTCAAATTTCCCTAAGATTTTACATTTTGTCAGGTGTACCGAATGTTTTAGCCGAGCAACGATGATGAGGCAACGATGCAGAGGATAAACAATGATAAAAACAATCGGTAGGTACTTGATTTAAAAATGCCATAAATAGAATTGATGACGTCAAACTATAAGCAAAAAACGGCCTAAAAAGGGAAACATTATCCCAACTCTAGCGAGGTATACAATAGACGACTGGTATATAGAAATGCGGGATAATAGTATCTACATTTTATAATCTACATAAACCTTAACAACACACATAGCTTCTAGTTCAGTATGACTTCAAAAGCAAAAGGAAGAAAAATATTTTATTCTCACTTCGATTTTTTTTCAAATGATTGCAAAACGAATGTGCAGGTATTTCCTCGTTTTCTTCATATATGTATAGGTATCGTCTTTGTTATATCCGTTTATAATATCTCTTTTGCACATAAAGTTATTATATGAATCTGCCTACATTGACTTAGTCAAAATTGCAGGAAAAAATATTCGTCTCCCCTCACATAAAAACATGTTGGAAATTATAGGTTTCTAAATTTGACCATATAAGATTTTAGGATGTATTATAAAAAAAGTGAAAATTCTTATATTGGAACATCTTCAAATTTCTCATATTCTTCAAAAATTCAATTTCAGTAACTTAAATCATTTTTCGTAAAAAGAAGTAACGACGCAAGCATATATAAGACAAAATCAAAGATTTAGAAATCTATTTTATCCTTGCGCATGTTAATTATGCAGAATTAATTCAAAGTTTCTTGGTGGTCAGATATTAATTAAAAAAGTAAACTTGTATGTATGTTTCAAGAACAACAAATTCCTATAGCAAAAGTACGAGTACAATTCTAGACAGAACTGATCAAGGTTCTTTATAATTTGTGTAAA
This sequence comes from Parotoplana pacifica, assembly GCA_034780595.1. NCBI lineage: Eukaryota > Metazoa > Platyhelminthes > Proseriata > Otoplanidae > Parotoplana > Parotoplana pacifica. Next base: position 6,417 of record JAUYWI010145304.1, on the reverse strand, counting down.
CCAATCATTGCTACCATCAATCATAAAAAATTTTAAATTACCTAATGATAAATTTGTAAAACATTTAGATTACTATTCACACCCAAAATATTGCACGGATTTTGTACGAAATGCACACACCTACCCAACATAATATATACAGATTCACAGAATAATATTCATTGCTTTTTTGTGAATTTTTTTAAAAGTTAATTTACTGAAATATTTCGGCAAGATGAACATTTGTCAATCATTTATTATTTTGAAAAAGAAATTTTAACGACAAAAAATAAAAATAAAACAATTGTTAAACAGAAATCAACAAAATACAAAAATCATCTATATAAAAATCAACAAAATACAAAATACTATACAGACAAAAAAATAAAATAAAAAAAGACAACTAAAAAGACAACCGAAAAAAAGAAAGCGAAATTAAATTTTCCCATAATAGAGATTCGAGAAATGACCCTTCTTTCTTTACGATAAGAAAAAGAGTTATCGTGTAACACAAATAAGAGCAGTGAAATTAAAATACTTGAAACTCCTTGGACAAGAGTCAATCCTATTTGCACCAACATACCTATTGCAGTCTTGTTTGGCATGCAAGTCTAAAGTAGGTATTTAGCATGTATTTTTCAGGTATTTTAAATGTATCTTAAGGTTTCAATAGTTGTTGGTTATTTGTCAGCAACATGATTATTGTTCTATAAAAAATCATTTTAGCTATCTATGAGTTAAAAACGGCGATTTTATATGTGTAAATTCATTTCTTGTTAATAATTGTTTTCCACTCACTTATTGTTATATTTCTGAAAAGTATACAGACGATTTTTAAACCGTCTTGTTTTCATTAAAGTATTTTTTGACAATTAAACAAACACACAAGTCTTATTCTTAAATACTATTTTAATCAATGTAGTATTCAGCAATTGGATTAGTGGTAATGCTGATTAGTAAATTATCGAGTTTTTGACAAGTTCAAACCGATTTTATATTATTTTTATCTATTTGTGGAAGATTTCTTACAACTAAAATTTATGTCTCATTGCTAGGATTTTTTTTAAAACAGGGCGTGTTACTGTTGTTACATGAAGTTTGCCTGCATTTAGACCTGCTAGTAGGCAGTGATAGTGCAAGACAGATGTTATGCACATCCACTCTCACTTTATAACTTACCAAATCCTGAAATTAATTTGTGTGGTTTCAACAAAGCGGCTCTTTCATGCTCCCGCTCGGGCCCACTATCTATGATGTCTTCTTTGTTTTCCCTCCAAGAATGGGGTACACTTAGTTCATCAGCCAGATAAGACGGTATCGGATCTTGGGACCATGCTGGTGCTGCAATAAAAGAAGAAGAATACGACGTCATCATCCACAATGAGATGTACCACCCATGAACTGCTCTGATAAATATGTGTTAAAGAGTTTAGGCCATATAGTGAGAAACGGAGTAGTTTCTGCATATTTATCTTTTAGACATGTTTGTTCAAATACTCGCAATTAGCATGTATTACAAAAAACAATCCATCAAATCAACCGATATAATAAAGATTTCTGTTTTATTTTTTTAAATCTATGCATGTATCAAATTTCAGTTTCACTATACTCAACATTTTCATATAAAGTAGTATTTTTATTAATCAAGAAGATATAATTAAATTTTATTAAATTTTTCTCCTAACTAAATAAATTCAAAAATTACAATTAACATTCTTTACTCTTTAGTTATTCAAGACACACCATATGGTTAGCTACGATAAGGAGATATAAAAAGAAAATATGTTAACTTTTTATTTTTATATGTAACCTTTTTCTTTCAGTTTTGTTTCATCTTCAGAAGATATTTCGAAACATTTGGCAACAAAATGACATTAAAATTTCATCAAAATTAAAAAGGTGTCTGCCTACCATAACACCACCCATGCTTATCTATGTAATAAATCAAATTAATAATTAAACATTTCAAAGAGCACAGAAATCTATGGATTTATATCATACGAATGATGTCTTGTTTTGGATTCACTTTATGAATATATAACAGTAAACGTATAACTGTAGGTGCGTAGCATATTATGGTCGGTCTACATAATTCGTTACAAAATGGGCAAAATTATAAATTCTCACTTGCTTTATAAATAAGAATAAATTTCAAATTTATGGAGAAAAGTTAATTAGTTCTTTTATGATAATTGTTAGTGAAAAAGGGCATGTTGTTCCCATTTAGGTAGATTTTTTTGTCCATAAACTTGATTGTAGATAGCTACATGGCACATAAATAAATATTTGGTAAGCGTATAACACAAAACATAATTAGTAAAATTAGATTAGAGATCACCCAGGCCTACTCATCCATAATAAAATTTCTAAATGTTGATTTAACATTTGCCACTCCAACATTTCGTCCATGTGTTATTGAAATTTCACTAAAATTGACAACCATTTTGATAACACCAGGATAAAAACTGACAAGATTATCCCTTTAAGCTTTATTTTAAGGCAAGACAAACTAAATTCTTGTAGTAAATATGATAAAAACTATCATAAAAACTTGCGTATACTTAGAGTTTCCTACCAATTTACTTTCTAACTAAACAAGAAAAGAAAATATGTATAATATATGTAGGTAGTTGCAGACTGAAAAAGTTATTAATCGCTAATTTGGATCGATAATATCTAAATAAAAACTGATCAGATAAACCTTATATTAGCAATATTTCAAAGAACTTTCGATATGGTAATCGTGCTGATTATTTATTTCTATCCTTGAGACCAATCACACGAGCAGATAAGCATCAACTATTTTTATATCATATGACTGCCATAAAAGATATAAAAAAATAAAATATAAGAAGAAAGTGTACCTTAAGTTTTCCTAATATTATTGAATTTGGGTAAAAACTTATATTTTATAACGAAATAAGTTAAGCAGTTCGATACTTAACTTCATAGAATATACAGATACAAAACAAAAAAAGAAATTTGATGGCATAGTTTAAAATTCGGGAACATTTATAACATTCGTATAACATTTTGTATGATTCAAAGACTTTCTAGGTGTCCTCAAATTTTAAATTTTACATAATATTATATGAATCAAGTTGCGTCATTTGAACACTATATGTATGGTAAACTAATAAAAAACAATAAACTATAATATGGATTTTAAACGGAATCATCTGTTAGACTGGTCAGTTATTAGAAAATACCATATCGGTCATTCCTCTATGAGTCATCCGTTATAGCAATCCAAATTATGATTTTCCAATGGATGACGGATATGATATTTTCGAACAATTAACTGGTCTAACAGATAGCCATTTTGTAAAATAACGAGTCCCATTTTGCAACAAATAACCGGTCTAGAGAACTGGATCCCGATTTGTCTAGTCCCTAAATTAGATGGCCTAGATATCTTGCTTCCTGCCTATAGAATTTTTTATATATTATTATTTAAACACCACAAGACAGGTTCAAAATCAGATTTTCTGGCATGTGGAGCAAGCGCCCTACCCAGAGCTTTATTAATAATCGAATGCATGTAGAGAATGTGGAGATCCAAATGTTCTTTCATCAAAAACTCCGCAAGAATTGCGTAAGGTGATACCAAATTTCAAACAGTCTGGCAAGGTGGGTGAGTAATTTACCCACAAGGCTTTAAGAGAAGTCAGAAAACAATTCAAAGAACAAAATTAAAGCGACTCTTAAAAAATTTTGTTTATTTATATTCAGGCATTACAATACAGATTGCATGTCAAAATTTGAAATTTGAAAGCAACAACAACATCCCCAATATACCAAACAACAGAGTTTCTAAGAATCATAAAAATAAAATGCACGACAAATTCTCAGGGTGCAATAGAATATATTACCTTTTATGATGTATAGCTAAGACAAAGGTAAGTGGGATAGTGTTTGAAGACTACGTTAAATTTAAAAGTACACAAGCACTCCATAGGTAGGCTTTAATGTTGTGACCCTTCAACCAACTATCAAAGTAGATGTTATAAAGATTGTCAAGAAGTTGTAAAGAGAATTAGTAGAAATTAAAATCTTCGTGAGATTATCTTCATGAATCTTAGATAATGATTAATGTTCGCCATCAGCTTGTTGAGATAATGATAAAAGAAAAGACTAAAGCTGAAAAATTTATTAAAACAATTTTTTCAGCTTTAGTCTTTTCTTTTATCATAATCTTAGAGAACATAAATGCTTGCATTGATGGATTCTCTCCAACTGACACAAAGAAGTTGCAGGTAGCAAGCTGGATCAGACCGAATCTCCATTGAACACGAAAAAAAAATTTTATTAAAGGAAAAAGTCAAACGAATTTACAAAAACATTCTGGAATTTCAAAGCAACCCAGCGCAATGTTCTGTTACAGTCTGCTAAGAGAAACAAACCATCCCAATGTTAAAAGTTATTTGATGCATTTATGAGAAGGATCGATTGCTGCTAACGGTCTACTAAAGAGCATCTGACTTTGAAGCCAATGGTCTCTGATTCGAGATCAGTAAAGGCAGCCAAAAACTGTTGAATAAGGTTCGATAGTGCTAAAAATGAGGTCATGACAACCCATGTAAGTAGTCTCCCCTTTGTAGTAATACGAGGATACACAGCAGGTATAGCTTACAAAATACACACTTACTGGTCGCAGTATATGAAAAAGGAACTTAGTAACACCTTTAAAAAGTTATTGTAGTCCGACAAACAAGAGGAATTATTGTATAAAGTTTAGGATAGATAACATTATACAACTGAATATGAAGATGTCTTCTATATTTTCTAGCTTCTACTTTCTAAGTTCCAATATCATAGGTAAATGCAGAAAGGGTGGCGCCGAAGTCCTCAGTATAATTAATGCTCCTACATAAGCCCAGTACTCCTCAAGAAGTATTTTTAGAATTAGTCTGTTTGTATACTCAAGATTGATAGCTTTCCCAAAACAAATCACTGGATTTAAAAGCATCAATGACAGAGGATAACTACTTCAACGCCACCATGTTCATTAAAATACAAGATCAGATATTTTTATATGCATCATCTTGTAAATAGGAATTATAGATGGATTTTAAGGATTTATAGATGTTGGGTACCTATCTTGTATCTTGAAGATTTATAGATGCCACCTACCTGTATCTTGATCTAATTGCTCATCCTCATACAACAATGAATTCAATGGATTGTCAGCGAAATGAGGTGCTTCTCTTTGATGATGTCTACTGAAATGACCCCCCAATCCAAATACGCGACTGTTTAGCACGCAAAGTAGTGAACAGAAAATCACCAATGATTTGGTCATGGCCATTTAGGATGGGCAACACAGACAAAGTAGAGGTCCACAGAATCAGACTAGGTCCTCCCTAAATGTAACAAAGCCGCAATGTGGCGTTGATTCACACACAGATGCTGATACACCACCGTTAGTGAATCCGCACGCCGGGAAAGTAAAGAAATTATTCTCTTATCCACATATATTCAGGCAGAAAAGCTAACCAGACACTCCTTGCTCAAGCTATTCGCTCAATTCTTAGAGAGTTGGTTGTACTGTTGGCGGATTGTGTTCGACGTTGATTGAATTTTCAACATGGACTTGTCGCTGTTCCGCTATTGCTATTGCTATTCATTCCTATGTTTTATCTTCTAGTTAACCGCTTGCCTCCTCATTGAAATGTACGGATAAAATAGGTAGACTCATATTTAGTGAATTCGACTAAAATATTAGGAAGAAAAGCAGCAAAGCATTGAAGGATGGAGTGGAAAAGTAGGCACACAGATATTTGAGGATAGATAGATGATTCTGTGTATATTAAATCTATGAATGAAGCTCCTGTTCTGTTAGAAATAGCGTACAATAGATCCAGTTACCATGGCAACTAACTCCTATTATATAAAAATGATATGTATTGATTATTTAGATTTTTATTCTCAGCATCCCCTTATATTACGATTGATATTATTCCTTAGTTAGAATAGAGTTCATCCACTAGGTAGGTATTGTTAGAATAGAAATAGGGTTTTACTGTGATAAAAGACATAACCAGCTATAACATACTACATATAGGTAGGTAGGTACCTATTTTGCATTGTTGCTGTTGTACCTATGTATTTTGACTCATTATTACATACAATGTATTTCGACTCGCTATTGTAGGTACATATTTGACTCGCTATTGGTCATACTGGACTCTATTGTATGCAGTTAATTTACATATTTTGACTCGCTATTGGTCATACTGGACTCTACTGTATGCAGTTAATTTACATATTTTGACTCGTAATTGTAGGTATGTATTTTGAGTCGCTCATGTACGTATCGGACTTGCTCTTTCACGTATTTTGACTCGCTATAGTATAGGGTGTATCGAAATTAATGTCGTTTTTCAATTATATAAAAATTTATAATTTAAATTATATAAATTTTTCTAATTTGATAAC
>JAUYWI010145193.1:0-19787 GCA_034780595.1 Parotoplana pacifica | reverse complement strand
TGTTGAGTATGTTAGGGTACATACATGTTATTAAATAAATCAAAAGTCAAAATGTTTACAGAAAGGTCCTAAATTAGTTCTGTTTAAATGTTTTTTAACTAAAAAGAGAAACATTTTAAATTCTCCCCTTAGTTATAACGAATCTCTTGTAAACTGATTAATTAATAGAATTTTCTCTATTTGGCAAGTTTTTCTATTTAATTTTCTGAAGATTAATGGATAGCCTCTCAATTAATTGTCCAAAATTCTGAATAAATTTCTTTATTCTAAGTTAATCCCAAAGTCCCCCAAGGAACAATAACAATAACAATATTGTAGGCTGGTCTAAATCTATTACTCTTCCTTACTTTGGTAAAACCTCTAATAGTTCCTTAATATCTCTTTTGAAGTTTTTTAAGAGAAACAATATTTCAATTAATGTTATCTTTAAAGTTGTAAATTAGGTAGTTGTTTTCCTTTGAAAGATAGCACACCCAGTTTACTCAGGTCTGGCCTTGTTAATATTTTTAAGTGTCCCAATGATGGAGACATTTTTTACATTGGTAAGACTTCCAGACACTTTGTGACTAGGGCGAATGAACATTGCAAAGCTATCTACCTTCTCGCTGATCATTTTCTTTCTTGTAATTGTAAAAGTGGTATTTTTAACAATTTCAAAGTATTATATCTTTTGGTACTAGTGATTTCGATGTAAAAGTGAGAGAATCTCTTTTATTCTTAGATATAAACCATATCTGAACGTTCAAATTTCTCAACGGTGTGATGTAAAAGTTTTTAATTAATTATGTTTCATGTTTATTTCGTCTACCTCATAGCGGTATTTTTAAATTCATTGTACTATTTAACTATGTACTGCTGAAGATGACAAATGTTTTGGCGAACCATGTTCACAACACAATAAATGACCTTTGCTGTTTTTATATCAATATTTCTATTTTTTATTAGATCAACGACAATATTGTTTTTTTTTATTACAGAATATATTTTGCATGTTATAAGTAGTCAAATAGTGATAATTCAATCAACCTTGATAATAAGAGTTTATTAGCCGAAACATAGCCAGGAACTTAAAATTGTCTTTTGGTGTGTATTTTAATATTTAATATACATAGAAAATTATATTTTAAATTGCACTAAATCGTTAGCTACTTAAGGTTAATTTTTATCTCTAGGAATATAATACAATAAGATGAACGTGAAAATTTTAACAGGTGTGAAAATAAGATTTTAAAGACACCGGTTTTGTTGTTGTTACCTTTTAATTTTTAGCATTTTCTGTGTCATTGCTGGCTTCTTACACCTTATATGGGTATAGATTGATTATTTATAACTTTACAATATAATCCATAGCTCGTGTTAAGTTTGTTCAGTGTAGGTAATTGCAGTTATGTATATTCAAGATGATTCTAACAATTAAGAATCTGCGAAATATACGAATATGTATGTGTCTACACGTTCTAGGCTCAATTTAGTGGATTTAAATGTTTTATTCTTTTTTTACATTGATTTATTTATTTAGAAGGTAAGTACAAAGATGTTTAATTGAGTTTGTTAAGTAGGCAGCCACTGAATATCCTAAACCTTTCTGATCATATAGGATGAACCACAAAGATCTTCGTTCCTCTGTTAGATAAAGAAGCCGTCGTTTGCCATAAGTTATTCAAGCAGGTTGTCCATTTAGTAGACTAAACCTAATTTAGAGCGTATAAAAATGTATTGTAGTTGAAAAAAGATTAACATTAACTTCTCTAAATACATATAAGTATTATAGCGATAAATATCTACATACAATGAATTCATTTACTTTACCCAAGTTTAATACATAGATAATATTTCGGTACTATACTGTAGGTATTGTAGTCCAGGGATCTAGACTTAATTAAACTACGTAGATGCTAGATAAAGAAATAAATATAATGAATCTTTCAACAAAGCGGATTTTGAACATTTTTTAAACTTTTTAGAGTAGAATTTTAGTCGATTTATATGTAAATGTGTTTAATCAGTTTTACTAGCATATTTTGTTTTTCTGAGATTTTCTGTAATAGTAATAAATATGTACATTTAACTTCTTTTTTTAATATCCATGATTTAAATGTTATTGTACCTACCTTCCATGTTTATTATCCTTAGATTTGGAAGGATAGTTTGTTGCAATGGGATCCCAGAAATTACTCTGGAATTACTCAGATTCGTGTCTTTCCTGATCATCTATGGACGCCGGATATCAAATTATACAACTTGTAAGCTATATTGTTGTTGTTTTTCTATTTAATCTTGAATGTCACCCAAGAAATTTACCCAGTGCCCCCATAAAATATCATAGATTCCCATAAACCAATTTAGCTGAAATTTGTAAAGATTTGGTGAAACAATGGAAAAATCGATAAGGAATTAAACTGGGGGCCAATGACATGAAGTTCAAAAATTGAAAGTTGTCCGATTGAGTTCAAGTTTGGGACCTGAATAATTTTGATAAACTTCACTTTTGAAGAGAAACCAATTTTATGGACTTACCCCAGTATGGCGGCACGGCCATATCAACCAGCCACTAGAAAAGTGAGGCATCCATGTTCAGATACATTTCTAATAGTTTCCTAAATAAATATGAAACTTGAGCAAGATGGGATGTTTGATTGGAATTTTAGATCTAGTTAAGTAGTTATAGGCACCAAAATTTGTCAAGTTTTATTTCAATTTTGGACATCGTTGACTCTTAGGTCGGCCTCTACTATTGATTTTTTTTAAATTATCAATTTGTACCAAATTCCAGCCAATCCATCCACAAAAAATAAGTTTTTTTAGAAAGGACCTCTTTCCCCCCTAACATCTGCGACTATGTAATAAAATATTATCCGCTAAAGATTAGGATAATAAGAACAGCTGGTTAGGCAAAGTAAAGACAAGTGTAGCCCCATAGATTTGATATAACATACGATAATGTAACAAATCTATTTGAAGTACGTAGACGTTCAAATATTTTGCACATAGGAAGGTAGCTACCGAGTTCTAACAAAATATCTAAACTGGTTACATAGAGTAATAATTATGCATAGATAACATTTGGTGAATGTTTTATTGATGGCTCATTGAAAATAGATGACATGGAATTTGAATTTAGTAATATCACGACTAAATATTTGTTTCTACTAAAGGAGTATTTTAAAAACTGACCTATTTAATTAAACGTTACTCTTTATGAGATTGACTGCACGATGTGTAGGAATGATTTCATATAAATCAGTTTAATTACACAAAATGTTTCTGTTTTGCTAACAACGTTGCAATGTCAACCCATCACATATTATGTTCTAGCTCAAAAACGGGTAACTCCGATTAAGTTTAAACTTTAAAACATTGTCACTGGTGCCGGTTCACAGTTTTTTTCACAACAAAATTTCATACCCCCACCCAAGGTCACGTGGTGGGCTCTCAAAGTTGGTCACCATGGTCCAACATTACTAAATTTAGGAAAAGTCTATTTAAAAAGTCAATCCTGAAGCTAAAATGACACATAATGGCTCATATTTGGTCTTTATGTTAGAAACTCTCCATTATTCAACATATATTACAGGTTTATGAAAATATTGATGTTTTTCTACAGGGTGCAACCTGAGAGCCAAGCAAAAATCATTTTTTTATTAACGAAGTTGCAAAAATTTAAACCAAGATGCATAATAATCCACTTAGTAACTGTAGAAAATTTCATTAAAAAATATAGTTCAAGAAAAATGTTCTGGGCATTTTTGTATCAGTGCCTACCATGCTCTAGGCTCAATCGATAAGCCCTGTATTGCTGGTCCTCATATCTCAAAAAACATAACTGCTGAAGAATCTCAACATTTATACCTTGTTTTAGATATCGTCTAGATTATAAATCTCAGGTTTGAACAAACTAGGATGTTTCATTAGCATTTTGTTAAAAATTGATTTTTATGAAACTCAAATTATCAATTACATTTATTACAAAATGATCTAAAATATCATAATAAACATTTTAAAACATTTAGAGACATTTAATTATGATAAAAATCAATTAAAAAAACATTTACGGATCTGCCCTGGTATGGTGAACCTCATAAACAAGTAAACATAGATATGAAGCATCCAATTTTCTAATACATTATTTCTAATGCTTTCTTAATTCTAAATGTCAAATTTGAGCATAATAGGATGTTTGGTTTAGATTTTAGAGCCATTTCAGTGATTGTTGTAAAAAAATATCGATAATCAATATTTTTCAACCAAATTTGTGGATTTGCATTACTTAATGTCTAGTGGATATATGTACACTGCAAATTTGAAGTCAATCAGACAAACTTTAATTTTTGGCCTTCTATGACATCATCGGCTCGAACTCGCCCCCGCCCTACCTATCGATTTTTCTAAAAAAATATTTTACCTATAAATTCGCAGGGCAACATAGGCACCAAATTTTAGCTCAATCCATCCATGGGAAGTATGATATTCAGATGCATATAAAAAATAGAGATATCAACGTAGGGTTACTATATTTTATTCATTATCCTGGTCATAGCTATCGATCTGTATTAACTAAATGTTACTTGTTCAAAAAACTATTGTAGGTGTTACCTTAATATTACCTACCTTTTATAAATAGACTATTCTACATAACTATTGGTATAGCTAAAAAATTGTTTACTTATCAGAACTAATATTTGAATTTACTTTATTATAAAATCCTAATTTGCATACCAAAAAAATAGTTAGAAATTACCTATATAAATTTCTATTGTTTTATCCAGAGATTTCACTGATATTGGGTTCATAGCAAAAACTCGTAAAACAGAAAAGTTCATACATAATTTAATTTTATAGAACAAATCGTAAATAAACCTTAATCTCTGCCTATTTCTCTATCCTTCAGTGGCCTTCGCAACCTAAATATCTTTTTACGCCCCCCTAAGCCTTCAGATTAGTTTCTCTTACTGTTTCCTACCGTAGTCTCCGCAACCTAATAGTTAGTTCCCCTTCTATTTTGTTTGTCTTTTTATGTTTGTCTGTTTCTGTTCTGTTTTTTATAGTTACCTTTTAGACTTTTGCAACTCTTTGTTGTTTTCTGTTCTTATTCTAGTTTTCCTTGTTCCTTAAGGCTTTACTGTAATTTTCATATGCTCTAACTTATGTTCTATCTTATTCACGTTTTAACCTTTTTGTTTTTGTTGTGTTTAATTTCTATGAGACATCCATTGTTAATTAAAAAAATTGTAAAGTTATTTTCCTTAAGAAGCTATAGTAGGGCGAAACGTTGACACATTTATTTTTGAGGCATGAATATATTCTATACAAGTTTGTCTGTTATACAAGTTTTATGGTAGCAGCTTATATCTGTGGTTTTAGACTACTCATTTAACACTAGAATTACGAAACGGTCTGACCATAGCATAACTATATCGTATTAGTAGAGTAGGAAACTAAGATCAAACTATGGGAATTTGTTGTTTATTAACTAGCTGATATATTTGCGTTATTGAATAATGTTTAATATGTTTTGTGTCTTATAGTGCTGATGAGCGTATGATTGAGCATCGTGTTGCTCGCGTTGTGATTCGATATGATGGTATGGTTATCTGGATTCCTCAAGCCCTGTTTAAAAGCACTTGTTCCGTGGAGATCACATATTTTCCCTTTGATACGCAGGTAGGAATATCCATTTTAGGTATATCCAATTATATGCATAGAAGTGTTAAAAAAAGAAACTGACAGTATGACTAATTTGTAAAATAAAAAAGTAGGTAAAAATATAATACAAATTTATGCTTCACTTCTCTTTTTTTAAACTTAACCATGTACAGGTGGGCCATAAGTCCCGACAACTTGAATTTCATACTTTCCATAGATAGTTTGGGCTAAAATTTGGTACGCGTGTACCTTGGAAAGATTTATTGACAAAAACATTTAAAAAATCGATATGGAGGCCGATGATGTCATCAGGCCTAAAAAAGTAAAGTTTGTCTAGTTACTAGGTAGCACAGTAAGAAAAAGATTGATTTTATCGATTCTCCAGCAAACAATTGTTTTTTCCCTCTATAAATATTGATTACGATTTTTACTAAAACAAAAAAAGTCAAAAGTAAATAACCTTTTGAAGTCAATTGGACGAACTTTAGTTTTTGGACCTGATGACGTCATCGGCCCCCATATTGATTTTTTCAAAAAACATTCAAGGAACATGTGTACCAAAACAATGTAAGCCAAACCATCAATGGGAAATATGAAATTCAAAAGTTGTAGGGACCCATGGTCCACCACCCTGCACCCTGCGGGTACAATGTAGTTGTAGGCTCGCGCTTATTTTTACAATAGCATTTATAAATCATGTCGCAATTCATTCTTCTATGTGCAAGTTTAATTTGGCAATAAAACTTTAAATATTGCTAGTTTTGTGTTCTGTCATGTCAGTAAGTACCCTTGCTAACCTAAAGCAATTGCGGGAACCGATCTGCTTTGATAGAAGATTATTTCTTCTTTAAATTTAAAGCTAAGAAAATAAATTGTATTATTTGTAATATGTCATGAGAATATAGAATAAAATTCCCAACGGAAAAGTACATTTGCGATATTTACGCGTATACCCTACTGCGTTGTTGTGCTTTATCGTTTTTCTTTTATTTGTCAAATTGATTTATTTTGTTTTAAATTATCTTTAAATGTTAAAACTACTGTTTTTATTAGAACGATTTTTTAATTGAAAAATGTAGTCAAGGTGTTGTTATAAGTTGCTTTATTTGACAAAAAACATAGGTAGATTTTCGATGTATTAGTTTGCTGCGTCAAACAAATAAGACTGCAAATTCCCAGTTTCGAAACAGTTTGGTCTTAATTTCTTCAAAAGACTCGGGTTTTCTGACCTTTTAATCAAGCAAAGATTGATTAGATTTCCTAGGTATCATATGATATTTATACCTCTCTGTCTGATATCATTCCAGTAAACTTAAATCAATATCAAATTTTAATTTATCAACTCTAAGTGCAGCCTAACAAGATAGGACAGAAAGTGGGGGTAAGGTAGTGCTAGGGATCAAAACAAGATTTCTAACCAGAATTGGATTGTCTTTGATTCAAACGTTTTCTATTTGTCCCTGAATAGCGCTTTGATCAGTTATCGCCACTCTGTTGCTGGGTTTACTTGCAATTTGTACATACCTACCTATGTACATGTACTTTAAAGTAAAATTAAAATATACCTATACATAGTTCAAAAACAAAAATTAGATGTAGATCTATCTATCTGACACTTGTGTGTTAAATAATTCATCTTATTTAGACATACGTAAGAACATAATATTATCATTACGAAAATATTTTTACAGATAGATCACTTATGACAGGAGGCATTAATATATTCTGCTAATTGCGACTAAAATAGACAGCCCAAATTCTGAAGTATGACAAACAAGATGGTTGTGGTTTGTACACAAGCAACAGCTTAATAAACAAACTATTCAGTCTTTTGGAGATATTAAACAATTTATTAACCTTTTTTGTTATATGATATTTGTTTATATCTAGTTTAGTTAGAAAACTATATTTCTGGATCATTCTGTCTTTGTAACAAATTGTTTACATTAGACCCAAAATAAATATAGACATATTATTCCTAACACATTTATTAGTTGGAATTTTATCTTATCAGTTTTATACTTATTAATAAATAATTACAGAGAAACTTTTATGCGACGCGATATTAGGTTGATTTAAATTTTAACCAGCTTAACCCTTCGTTGATAAAGGGGGGGGGGTCTAGCCCAAATACGGTAACTCCGATTAAACTGAAATGTTACAACATTGTCACAAGTGAAGATCCGCAGTTTTTCACGTAATTTGTTTTCTTACCGCCACAAAGTGATGGTCCACCAAATTAAGTCATTCTGATCCAAAAATGTCCAAAATTTAAAGTCTACTTTTAAAAAAATCAATCCTGAAATAAAAATTACATATATATGGTTCATATTTATGGTAGAAACTCTTCATTATTCAACAAAAATGCGTATTTTCGAAAATAATGATTTTTGTCCACATGGTGCAACCTCAGAGCCAAGCAAAAAAGAAATCGATATTTTTATTTTTGTGATAAAAAGGTTAAATGGATATATTTTTTTCTAAATTTAAAAACATGCAGTCCCCTTAGTAACTAGAAAATTTCATTAAAAAACATTGCCCCAGAAAATGGGACATTTTGTATCAGCACCTACCATCATGCTCTAGGCCCAATCTGTAAGCCTAAGTTGTTTTTACAGAAATTTTATTCCTGCAGTTATTGTTTGGCAAAAGTGGTTCATAGTTGGTAACTATAACATTATTATTTCATGTATTACACAATTTTGAAACTATAGATTTCTGTGCCCGGGGTACAACCTGAGAGCAAATTAAAAATGTAAAATAAAAAATGTGCCAAATAATGCCCTTAATCATTGTAGAAAATTTCATAAAAAATATATGACCACAAAAAAGTTATTAAATTTTATTGTGTCAAAAATTGACCATTTTTTCAAAATCCTTTATATTAGGTAGTAGTGAAGAATTGGAAGTTTAATTATATGATAACGTATGAACTCTTCATTTAAATGTCTTAAACTTTGGTCGAAATACTTCTTTTCTGATATACTATTAGTGTGGCAAGTAGAAATATGAAACTGAGCTCCACTGATTTTGGGACCAGGCCAAACAACTCCTTAAAATTGGATATTCCAAAACGACCAAAAGTAATGTAAAATGTCAAAATAATCCACTGGCATTTTAAACCATTTAGACCATCAACCATTAAGGTGAAGCAATCAATTTTCTAATACAAAAAAATCGATAATGATTATTTTTGAAATTTCTACTATGAATTTGCATTACTGAATGTCTATTGGACATAAAAAGCAAATTTAAAGTCAATCGGATCTACCTCTATGACGTCATTGGTCTGAGCTCGCCCCCCATCGTTTACACTAAGATATTCCAAGGTACTTATGTACCAAATTTCATGTCAAATTAAATATCCATGGGAAGTTTAATATTCTAGGGGAGGGGGGATCTAGAGCCCCCTTTTATTAGACGCATTAATAAAAGGTTTATCAACGAAGAGTCAATATAGACAGCATCTTGTCTAACAGATAGTAAAATTTGTTTTTATCAAGATATAATATGTTAGTTTAATACGGCTCGATAACCACTTATTTATTAATATTTTATATTTAACTAATACATATATACAACAAGGTAATAGATACGTTAATCCAATATGTACCTACCTACCTACCAACATAACATGTTCAGTATAATTTGTTGAGTTAACAGAAATGTTTAATAATAAATATAATTCTCTTTGGCTGGTAATGAGGGAAAGGGTTATAGACTTCCATTAAGGTTAATCACCGAATGTTTAAATACGACAATTTTTATAAGTTTTTGGCATACAGTTTTTTGTCAGACCTGTCTAAGGTCACTTGAAGGCCAAAAATAGGCGTTTTTAGGACCTAGATACAAAACAGTCTAATATTTGATAGATATATGGCAAACCAGTAATATATTTATATACATATAGCTATGTAATTTTTATATTTATAATAGTGTTTTTCACATTTTTGAATTTAGTGTGCAGAACAAGTTAAGCACTCATAATCAATTGACCAAATAATACTCGTAGTTCTGACGAACTGTTGTCTAAACTGTAATCTTTGTCAAATCTTAGTTGATCAAAAAATATTTTTTGAACCTGACTTTTCAATAGCAATTTCTAGCTGAATCTTTCCAAGGTGTACTAAATTTTAGCCAAATGTTTTTTTAAAACAAGTTACCACTCAAAGATTAAAATGATGACTACTTATTTTGTTCTCTAAAATTTCGTTTTCATGTGAACCTGTATACTTTAGAATCAGTAAATTATTTTACCTTAGCGGTGGAACCCGGAAGGGGCTGTATTCCCCCCCCCACTCAATCTCGAGGTTGAGGGGCTTGATGTTTCCTTCAACCCCCCCTTCAATACATACTGTCAATGAGTAAGCCGATAATTTTAAGTGTTTTAATTGTTGGGTAGATTTATAATCTTCCAAAGTACATATGTACAGATATTCTAATCTACAATATTAATCAATTTACCTATTTGTTATTTGTATTCTCAAAATAGACACCTTCGGTGAGATGAGTATGAACTATCTAACTCTGCCTTTGGCTAAATACTACAATTTTGCTGCATTGTTTTTACAGATTACGTACCTCAGACCCATAGCAACAGGGGGCCAATCAAAAATCAAATTGGAGGCATTTGTGGATTCCTAATTTCGGGGTTTTCAGTGGCTATACACTATGCTATGGAATATGTGTTTTGGGGCAGGCTCATGTTTCCCCCTATTTGCTCTAGTTATGGGAAAACTTTCATATACTTTGTCATATATAGAGAACTGTTTGTGTATTGTTTTCTTAAGGTGTTGGATTAAATGTCAAAAATGATGATAGCTTAGCTAGTGTTCTTCTTTGGTTCTACTCGACTATTAGTCATCCTAAATCATGGTCCATCTGACTCAGTTCTCACTAATCTATAGCAGTGTTCCGCAACCTTATGTTTTTCCGGACACAGGTCGCAGTTTGGAAAGCATTTTGTAGCCGGAAGGCCACTTGGAAGATACATAATAAAATGGCCGGTATAGAGCTGTTAGCAGCCTGTTGATGACCGGTGAATAAAAGGTTATTTTTATGGACAAATTCTGTCTGAAGATATACTTGCTGAACCAAACACGTGGTCAGGATGTTTTCGATGCCGTATCTACAACATTAAAACGGTTTAATGTTCCTCTCATGAAGGTTTGCTCAGTTACAATTGATGGTGCACCATCAATCACAGGACGCAATGTTGGGTTCACAACACTTTTTAAAAGTAGTAATGAAACTAGGAATGACATTCTCAGCCATCATTGCATCATTCACCAGGAAAATTTGGCGGCTCTTCGGTGCGAAATGTTTGATGAAGTTATGGATGACATTATTTATCTGGTAAAATTTATTCATACAAATGCTTTAAACCATAGACTATTTCGCAATCTGCTCAATGAGTACGACACTAACTATTATGAACTTATCAGGCATACAAATGTACGCTGGCTGTCGAGAGGGGTGGAGGTACTAGATCACCTTTATCACCTTATTCAGCCGAGAAAAACGTTTTTAAATGAGTGAAATAGTCTGCCCCATTCAATTAACGAAATATTGCCTAAATTGTCTGATCGAAAATGGTTAGAGATTTCTGCATTTCTAGCTGATATCACGTCACACCTGAATAAACTCAACCTCGAACTTCAAGGAAAGGATAAATTGACCGTGAATTTATTCACCAGTGTAACTACTTTTCAAAATAAAGTGTTGCTATTCAAAACCCATCTTCTTGTTGGAAATTTGATCCATTTTGAAAGACTCAAAAGACCTTAGGATTACCTAGGGTTTACTCTGAAGTGTTTACAACAATTTGAAAATTGTTTAAATAACTTGTAAGAGGAGTTCAAAACTCGTTTTGTTGACTTTAGACAAAACAAAATTCTCTTTACATTGATAGAAAATCCATGGGTCATCCTACCTGACGAATTATCCGATTGCATGTTACCCAGAAGACATTCTTCCGCAATGTCAAATGGAACTATTGGACTTACAATCCAATGAAGTAATGAAGTGCTGAAACGAACACATATGCTTGAATCTCTGCAATTATTTTGGCAAAATGTCCACAATCAAAATCTAAAAGATGTGGCAAAAAAGTTTTCATTCTATGTTTTATCAACTTATTGTTGTGAATTTACTTTTTTCCAAGCATCGTAAGAAACTTACCCCCCAGCACACAAGTCAAAATTGGAGTCTAATTTGCAAAATCTTAGAAGTGGCCGGAAACTATAAAAAGGTTGCGGAACACTGTCTAAACGATCAATATGATCAATTTATACATAAAAAGCTCCGTTCTGTAGCCGTATTGATTTCACCATCCTTTGGTTCCAGGATATCTTTCCTGTTGGCATTGATGCTCTGGCTAGTCTCAAAGAACTTCAGGAAAGTCAGCCACCATTAAGATTTACAGCATTGTCTAGCAGAAGTTACTGGACCACGGTTTATGTTTTAGTAACCGGATTTAGAACCAGAGGAGAGATGATACCACACCATAAATATACCGTACATCTATTTCTATGATTTTCATCACTTTATTATATTGCATAATATTTTGAGCAGCATACGTCCTATGATGAAATAATATTCACAAATTTGTGACTTTAACTCTTGCTAAACGAGAACAATGTCCATCCTTATTTTGTTTTCAGAGGCTTTGGGGTTAAAGCCAAGAAATTTGGAGCCATGTTGATCGAGGAATGAGCAGTAGCTGACGTGCATCGTTCACAAATCGAAAAGTTAGCTTCAAGAATTTTATGCGTCCTATAAGCATTGGTGTGAGGGCTGTGTCTCGTCGAGTTGTCAAGTGGTGGTTTCATAGAGGACTTTCTGAGGTTTTCTTCCAGAGGTATTAAACAGGCCTTTGATACTGCTTTGACCGGCCGCAATAGGGATCGTTTTTTGTCTTGTTTAGTTTCTTGATCAATTAGGCGCTCCGCTTTCTCGATAATGTTGATGTTGCAGGCTCTATTGCCAATTTATGACAGCTGTTGTTCTGATAACCTGTCTTTTTGGCGATAGTAAGGAATACACTACTTTATATGCATTGTGTTAATCTATAAATTAACGCAAAATAAATACGAATTAATTGTGCTCAAAATGTATTTACACTTTTAAATTGAATTGATTTTCTATTTTTGGGAGGGGGGAGGCAAATGATCACATCGTCAATTCTTGTGACTGAATTGAGTGTTTGTCCAAATTCAAGAATGTAATCAACAGCTGTAACGTGAACATTCACCTTCAGTGCTTCAAAAATTCTGAATAAACACTTCCCATCAAATATGTGTACAGATAGGATACCGTTGTCCACGGATCTAGAATTATTATTTACATCATCTTTACAAAATTCAAAATATTTTTAAGAGCTTACAATCTTGTTACAACCTGACCCTAATACAAATCACAATTCAGACAGTCAATCTTGGTCGTTTTCGATATTACAATTTGTGAAATATCACCGAATCATGACTCGTTCATCGATATATTTGACTACTTTATGATTTAGGTACCTACTCTACCATGTTTAGGTTTGTTTGGTGCGATTAATTATAGAATCTTCCAGCAAAGTTTCATACATACTTCCTTCAATTAAAACTAAATTAGGCTAGTACCTATTATGCATTGCTTAACTCCAAACATCTCGATACAACACTTTGTAGCCTATTTAAGGTATTTCTTTAGTCAAATTCTCAATCAAACATTTTATTTTTTGCTTGTAGAAGTGAACAAATAGGTAATATTCAAATTTTCTTCTAATTAAAAATTAATCTTGATAAATAAATACAAGTAACTCTGTAAAAACATGAACACGTGTTTTACGAATAATCAAGCATGCTCTTCTATTAATAGCAAATTCCTCGTTGATTCAGAAAAAGCCTACATACTTTTAGAATTCATATTCTTAAACATAATTTATTTCTAAAAAAAGATTGCTCATCTGCCTAACTAATAGTTATTATGAAGAACAAAAGCATAGCCATTTGTCCATATAAAAGATGTCAAATAGCTTTCTTTCTTCTTCAAATTGTCACTGCTCTGTTCAGGAACACCTAATGTTTTACATCACGTAGAAGATTTTCAGAAATTCTGTATTTTAAAAAGGTTGCTTGATAAGAAAATCAATTGCTTAAAAGTTACGAAGAAGAGACGTTCTATATTTGATAAGTACCACCTACTCAAGTTTTAAAGTAAATATAATATACGTCTCAGCCACACTTCTTCAATTAAATATTATCTTGTGTTTTCCAAAATAACCGGTACAAATTGTTTATATTTTAAATAACCTAGCAAAATCTCTCATTAGTATGTTTCTCCATCACATTATTATACACAGAAACAGAAAAGGAAACATACGAGTAGTTTAGAAACCCGCTTTCTTGTCGTATTTAAACGGTTTGATATATAAAAGTCAGTTCAAAAAAATCCCCAATCAATAAACCAGACTTTAGCAGACATGATTATGCCTATCGAGCTCTGGACAATGCATACAGGAAATCTTTCTATGAGTGCGAATGTTCGCCGGATTTAATTTACCAAGTAAACGACGCATTGCACATAAAATTAACAAAATAATTTCATTGTTCTTTTCAGTTTGTATTGCTAATTATAGTTAGTTGTTGACTATTCGTTCTCACAATACATTGATATTTTCAGCTTAATGTTTATTAAACTTTTACATTGAAAAAGATTTTAAATCATATCTGGAACCATCGAAATGATATAATTTCTATATTATTAATTAACATTAGCCATTTTCAGAGTGATTGTCAAACATTTAAGAAAAATAATTGTGGTCACACACTTACTGTACATAATATATCACAAATTTGCGTACTGATGTTTGATGACAATTGTATACGACCAAATTACGACTGTTTATTGATACGACTTTATATTATAACAATTTTTAGTAGGGACCGATTTTTTACAATGAAAACTTAAATGTTAACTGCGTACATTGAGTAGAGTCGCTGATCTTCCTCCAATAGTCATCTAAGTGGGATGACAACTTATATAGTCTGCTAGAGGAAGTAGAGTGCCCTTTTCCCCAATATATTTTATTTTAGGCAAAACTTTAAACACAACGCGTTCGTTATAAAAGTGTTATTGTACAGTGGGACCATAATTCCACCACCACAAATATCAGTGGTTAATATCGCCAAATATCACGAACAATGACACAAAAATAAGGACACCAATCAGATTTCGTTGGTGTCGAGTCATCACGCAGTTATTACAACCGTTCTCTCTACCCAGTAACCAATTAGGCAACAGTCAATTCTGCCCAAAATCAAACTCTTTATTCGTCTTTGTTGAGGCAGTGACGGCTAAAAAGCCGGAGCCGTAGGCAAACCAAATATCCAACGTCTGTTAATTTTAAAAGTAAAATCGGTTAGGCTTAAAGATTTTTTAGATGGGCACACATGTTTTCATTCTTGTTGTTAGGCGTAGTTAACGTTCAATTTGTAAACGACACAACGAATGAGAAAATTCGCTAAATTAGAACAATTAATTTATTTTTATAGAAAGAGCTTCTTCACCGCAATGCTGGCTGAAGTTGGTAACAACAAATTGGAGGAATAATAAATTTAATGGTCATCCAAAAGTCAAAAAACGCGCGCGCTGTATTAACAAATCGAAACGTCTCTGATACTCATTAGAAATGTACTTCGGCAGAACAATTGTTTTGTTTGGAAAATATCAATTTAATATTCAAAAGTCGCTTTGAATCACGGGCGGTAAGAGAGATCTGTTGTTTAAATCAAATACAAAGCGAGCCAGTACCAGATATCCTATCCAGTAACCGTCCTTAATCGATGGTAGTACGACAAACTTACCTCTCTTGGGAGGCGGGGGCCCGCCCTCAACCTCGACCAGATTCTTATACCTCAGCTGGACAAAGTCGGCAATCTCGTTGAGCTCGGCCGCCGTCAGCATGCGGTAGTCGGCCAGCAGATGCAGCAGATAGCACAGCCGCTCCGTGGGCGGACTGAACCCGGGCGGGGCACGCGAGTGGTCGCGGGCCGGTTCGGCCATCTTCTTCTCGCGGCTGGCCTGCAGGTAGGCGTCGAAATTGCGAGTAACCAAACCCATGGCGTCCTCCAGGGGCATGTTGCGATGTTCTGAAAGGTAAAGTAGCACACCCCATTAGCCAAGTTCCACTGTGTAAATGTCAATAAAACAAAAACCACTTTTAAGAACTGATATTATAAACACCGAGCTTTCGAACCTCTTCTTGGTTCATAATCACGACAAAAGTAAAAATTTTTTTTAGAAAAGCAAACTAAGATTAGTAACCAAGAAACAACCAACGGGAGACCTAAAGTTACCAAATGTGTAAAGAGTACATATTAATGAAGAATCCATTATCTAAATTCAGAGAGTTTTGATCACTTTTAATAAAAGCAGATTCTAAAACACGCCTAATGCTCAGATGACTACATTTCTAAAGCATTGAGTTATTAGCCAGTGTCCGTGGCTTGACCAACGAGCGCATTGTGGGGATAGAAGCTTTATGCTCTTTAACACGAGTATTACAGTTAATTTGATAAATACCACTAGAAAAGTTAGATTTTAGAGTGTTAGAAACAGCTAAAGATTTAAGAGACAAAGAAAAATAGTAAAAAAAATATTGCCAGAATCAAAGGACCGGTCAAGTAATTTATTAGATTGAGAATTAAGTTTTTATCATAATTTGATTTGGGTCTATCAATAACTTGAGAAAAAGAGTTTGACTGGCACAAAGAAAAGCCTTATTAAGTCAGAAGAATGTCGGGGTAAGCTACAGATTTTAAGCTTTGAAAAATAAAATCAATTTCATTATCAATAAATTCTTTACTACAAATACGAAAGGCTCGGAGAAAAGTCTTTGGGCGTCAACAATAGAATGAAACGAAACGAAATGGTGGTATTAACTAATTAAGTGGGTGGATGTACGAATGACTTAAAATTTCAAAGGGGGAAGGATTTGACAATAAAAACATCTAAAAATAAAAATAGAGTTATTAAGAACACCAAGACAAGTGTTAAGATTTTAAAGAGTCATTAACAATGGCTAAAACCTCATCAATATACCTAACCCAAAACGGAGGTTTGACACATCATGGTATAAGATCAGATTCAACATATTCAAGAGTTTGCTAAAATTAGAGAGAGAGAGAGAAGGAATTGCCCATACCAAAAACCAAACATTTGTTCATAAAATTGATTATTAATGTTTTGTACTAGAGTTGAATTAGTTCAATAAAACATTCGATGCTAACCGGGAGATCCAAATTAAGCTGGAGAGCTTACGAGCAAGAAAATCAAGAATAGGTTGAAGAGGAAAACAGCTGGTAAAGAGGGGAGACTGCATCGAAGGAAATAACTTTAAGGTAGAATTAATTGGAAAATAAAACCATTTAACTTATCTAAAAGATGGCTACTATGTTGTAAATGAGATGAGAGGATAAACAATTGGATAACCAAAAAGCTGGAGAATTGCGATAAGAGATTATCGGAAGTAGGGAACAATTATATTTGCGTAAGGTAAGGACGGAAGAAACAAATTAAAGGATAAAATAAAAGATTTAGAATCAGGTTATACATGGAAATGGGTTTTAGAAAGGGGATTATAATTAATATTACGATACGCAGAGGTGTCAGAAAGTAAGTTAATGTATTTCAGAAAGAAAATCACTCGAATTAAGAATAACAACTTTACCCTCTTTGTCAACAGAGGAGATTTTTATTGATTATTCTTACGCAAAGAAACGATAGGCACAATTTACTCAAATCAGATAAATCATCAAAAATGGAACCTAACCTAGAAAGTAATAGTTCTGTCCTTTACTAAAAATACATTTTTCAATAAAAAAAATCAATATAGGAGCTGATGACGTCTTCAGGTCCAAAAACTGAAGTTTGTCCAATTGACTTCAAATTGGGTGTAGGTCCACTTGGTACTCAATAACACAAATCCATAGATAATCTCCCAAATATATTGATTTATCGATCTTTGCTTCTATGGATTTGCAATACTCAGTAACTTGTGGACCTATACACCAAATTTGAAGTCAATTGGACAAACTTTTAACTTAACGACCCCTTAGCTCGGTCCCCATATTGATTTTTCATAAAAAAGTCATTCAATGAATAGGTACTTCCAAGGGACCACCTCTCCATCAAATAAGAGTGTATACTTCATTTTTCGAGACACCCTATACGTTCTTTTTTTCTAAAAATCTTGTATTAAAGTTGAATATGATTTGCTTTTAGGGTAATACGTTTCGATCGAACTCTGAATAAAATGAAACCGAAATAAAATAGATGAAAAGGTGAAGATGATTTTCACTCCTTATAAAATCCCAAAGTTACAATACCAATAATGAAAGTAGAAAAATTAATTACAAACACAGGGGGGGGAGGAGCCTACCTTGTGGTGCTCCATATAGCAGCCTCAAAGTGCAGGAACCGTGCTGCTCATTCATGCGATTCACAACGAAGGCAAACAGCACCCCCTTCCTGGTCAGGTCTTCAATGCAGGGCGCCACATGGGCCTCCTCCTTGAGCACAATAATATGGGTCGCCAGTGGCGCCGTGGAGTGCAGCCGGCGATCGATCACCTCAGCAAAGGGCACAAGGCCCGAGTCCATGGCGATCACAGCGGCGTCATAGGGCGACTTGGCAGTTGGGAGGGCGCTGACTACATCGGGTGTTGGGAGGGGTCTCTTCATGCTGGGTGGAGGCGGGGCATGATGGTGGTCTCCATATCTAGCATTCAATACAACTATCTATTAATATCTACTCAAATTTTCTTTCAGGCAGGTCCTTGTCAATGTATTTCATTTTAGTATACGCCAATGCTTAAAGAAAACTCCACTTTTTGTGTTGCGTACTATTATTTATTTATTCTAAAACAACATATCTGGCTAGTCAAAAGATACTTTGGATATGACACATACTGGATGCGAAGCCAAGATACTCTTCTTATCGCTTTTATGTTGATAATGTTCGTTTCAGAACTGTAGTGCTTCAAAAACTTAAGCAATTCTGTTATTTCTACTTTCAGAATTTATAGTTCGAATGTTTTTCTCAAGAGAAAAATAGAGTACAAGGTGAAGAAGGGCATTAAATTCCTTCGAAAGTTCATGCCCAGTAAATGAGTACAAATAGCCGTGAACTCATTAACCTTCAAAGGAATTCCAAGACCTTCATCGCCACTGCCGTGATATGTTTGTGTATATAAAATTCAGTAGGCAGAAGATGTGAACCCGCTCTCACCTGTCATCCCTGCTCCTGTCATATCGATCATCCCGGCCCCTGCCGCCATCATCACGTGAGTGCCGAGAATCATCCCCCCTCCCGCGATCATAGTTCGGCCCATCCGATCTGGGATAGTTGCCACCACCGCCGGGTCGGCGATGCGGGCTCCTGTCGCGCCTGTCACGTGGACTTCTGTCCCGATCACGATCCCTGTCACGATTACGACTGTATGGCGATGGATCACGCCTGAAAGGGATTTGAAGGTACAATCAATAAGTAATTCAGTTGATAAGAAATCGCCATCTCGTTCTATTATTGTGTAGTTCTAATTTTGCTTAAGAATAATCACATCTCATCAAGGGAAATCTCGCTATACCGGGTGTCCCATAAATAAGGGTAGAAAGTAATTTGTATACATCCCTAATGTTTGTTTATATTAGAAATTCTTCATTTTAGAACCCAAAAATTACATATTTAAGAATAATAACAATATGACATACATAGATTCCTAAAAAATTGTCCAAACTGATGTCCCTCCACTTCAACATTCGATAAAACATGCAAAGATTTTATTGATATTTATTGTATAAAATTCTGCAATAATGGCATCTTTCACTTCCCTCATAATTTTAGGGAGTGCAGCATAATCTTTCTCTCTCATATAGCCACACACAAAGAAGTCCATGTGTGTTAATTAGGGGCTTCTGGTACCCATTCCATACTCCCACGTCCACCAATCCACTTTCTTCTAAGAATCTCACTTTTGTTATATGTAGAATAAATCTTTACTGCAGAAAACATAAAAATAAGAAATAATATCAGGCAAGCCTTCGACAGTATTAACATCATAGAAATGAATGTAATCCAACCAAAAGATGTGTAAAAAT
>JAUYWI010145082.1:0-19787 GCA_034780595.1 Parotoplana pacifica | reverse complement strand
AACACACCAGAAGAAAGGGCACCGAAAGGCCCAGCTCTGGCACGTTGAAACACCAGAACGACTCGACCACACCCAGACGTTGCGGAAGAAAGTCAAACTCCATCTAAAAATATAAAATAATATGAACCTTAAAAAAAAAATCTATGGCATAAAAATCAAATTATCTTTTACATTAATTATTATAATATTTTATCGATTAAAATTATGGTTTCCTCTATGGTTGACTAATTTAGTTACCTCAAATTTCTTTCCTGGATTGATGTATCCGTCTTTAATGAGACAATTAAAAGATGGCGGCTCCTTCACATCCACCAGGTCTTCATTTACCCAGTTGAACTGATAGCCCTGGCGTGTGGGATTAATGACACCAAACCGTCTGCAGAATAAAAAAACAATTGATCATCACATATTTTACTCTGAACCCAAATAACATGTTTCAACTTGTGCACTTACTTGACAATCTTCCCTCCAATACCAATGGTCTCCACTTCTATAACTCGTGTCTGAGAGTCCAACGAGGTGCCAGCCGGCGCACCGAAGGGCCCGCGCAGCTCCGGATTGCGTCGGGCCGAGCTGATGTAGTCCGAATCCTCCAATTCGAAGTGACAGAAGGGCTGTTCGGACTTGGCTCGGATGTCCAATGTGGGTCCGAGCACGCCAGACTCCAGACAAGGGATGTGACACGACAGTCGAACCTGTGAGAAGGATACACAGAAATATGTGGGAGTTGAACTAATAACACTTGCCAAATTCTTCATTTTTATACAATTTTAGGATAAACTACAAATATATGATCACTATTTTTGTTTTCATTTGGTTTTATGTGTTACAGTACAAATATATGTTTACAATTAAATGATTCTTTAATTATTTCAATACAAAGACTTTGGAAGACAATAAATGTCCAAAGCCGTCACCTAAATAGTTCCATTTATAATATACATAAAACACATCATCTAATATTTCAAAACCAATAATACACGATTTTGACAAACATTTCCTGTAAAAAAAACTGTTCATGCCATCGCTGTATATTCTGCATAAATTCGTATAACCCTTTGTATCCTTATGTCTCTGTAATCTCTGTGCTTGTATACTCGCCCTGCATATATAAATTATATATATAATTATATATATAAATTATAGTGCATCACCACTTACATGAACTTCGCCGACAGATAATGGACTGAAGCGGACTTTCATATTGGCCTTCTCCCCAGGTGCTATGGACCCGGATACGGGTTCCACTGTGATCGGGCACAGAGAATTGTCCTCGTCTCCATTCAGGGACCGCAGATCGATATTGGATGTCGACTCACGCGGGGTGCAGGGTCGTGTCGGGTTATCCATCTGAATGTACCACTGGAAGGGCAACGTGACCAAGCCCTTGTTGGTGAATGGGAACCTGAAATGGGTAGAACATCACGATTGTCGGAGGTTTCAGGAAAATAAAAGAGAAATGACGAAACGTATTTGACAAACTAATAGCTGGCATAAAGAATAAATAAATAGAGAATATTTTAGGTCGGAATAATTAATGTTAAATACAATTCCGAAGTTCTTTTGGGAACACCTGAGATCTAAGACTCACTCATATTGTCGGGTTTGGAACATGAGTGTCTCCTTGAATTTGATCTTCTCCGTCTTACAATCAAATTTACAGAAATCAGACACAGCTGAGATGACCAGGTCAACGCTACGTGATGAATCAGCCACCTCGGTGAAGGCCGGCTCCTCCTCAATGTCAACAATCTTTCGTTTTCGTGGACCGCGACTAGAATCAGGACGACTAGCAAAAAAATAAACATTGTTCATATCTAATAAAAGTGAAAAGAAGAGAAAATCAATGTTGATCTCAATATTATCTGCTAAGATTATTATTCTTTTCAAAACATGTTGGTGAATCCTTTAGCCAATCGATAAATAATGAAAACCAATAATATTTTAGGAAATCTGTCCCAAGCATTCACACAGGATCAACTGACCTTTCAAGAATATCGACCCATTTCATAGTGCGTTTCGTGTCGTCCCAATCCACACAAGCCTGGACATAAAACATTTGCAATGGGAATTAATACAAATAGTGTAGATTCCTAGTTGATGTAGGACGCTCTAGGCGTTATTATGGCAGGCTAACTCTATTGGAAAAGACTATATATCGAATCTACTTATCAATTTTTTTAAATAAAAAATCTGAAACTAGGAGGTAAAAATACTTTATAAAAAATAAATCATTCAACTTTCTCTCCAGCTTTATTAATATAGTAATGATTGGGAACTATCTCTAATCGGGATCCGTCAGAAGTGCATTTTAAAAAGATTTTTAATGTATTAACGTACGTTGAAATATTTATAGCGACTATGTAATATTCTGTGATTGACCGTTGCTATTTATGAGTGCAGAATTAATAATAAAATAATGATCATTGTATTTCATTTGATATTCACATCACGATATCCCGACGTTGACCATTTGACCTACCTGGCTTTCTTCAGGATTCAGCATGATCTTGGTCAGTTTGCACGTAATGGACTTCGCGGCAAGAGTGACAGATTGACCGGTGGCATTACTGAAGGTGACGCTGATGATTTTGGACTGTCCTGGTTGAAGGTGACCAACAGCTGGGGAAAAGCGAAGCTGTGGTGGGTGTCCCGTGTCATTGGAGGTGGGCCAGGTGAAGCGCATCACGTCTGTCTGCGAATGGTTGGTCAGAGAGAAGGCCAGGGTGCTTTCTTCACCAACACGCACGTCTCCAAAGTGAAGGTGATTATGCCGAGCAGCTGTATGCAAGTAGAATAAATGTGATTTTTAAACAATTAATTGTTTCTAAAGCTAACTAAATCAGACCGTAGGTACCCCATGTGAAGAATTTATTCACTAGATTACTCTGAAATGGCAAGACAGAACTCTTGCAACTACTCAAACGCACAAAAGAAAACAGTGCACAGAATGGTCTCCTACTTAACACTAAGAAGACAAAGATTATGATTTTAGACAAGAACAGGACAGACCGCACAGTGCATTGAAGCTTGATGGAAAGAAGATCGAAGAGGTAAATGAGTTCGTTATTAGGCTCATTGATCAACTCTAGCGGCAGCTGTACCAAAAAAAATTAGAAGATGTTTGCCAATGACACGGAGTACAATTGAAAAAATGACCAGGATTAGGAAGAGCGACTTCCTTTGTAATTACTTCATATGAGTGTGAGTCATGGGCCATAACCAAGAATGATCAGAAAGAAATGAGTTGATGCGTTTGATATGTGGTATTATCGACGGCTGTTACGTGTATCATGGATTGAACGATAACAAATCAATGGGTTTTGGAGAAAATGGGGAATAAGATGAGCTTAAAAGATTAATGGTAGTTAGAAAGATACGCTTCTTTGCTCACAAAATGAGAAAAGGCAAAATGGAAGCCATGGAAGGAAGACGACGTTAAGGGAGACCGACAATATCATGGCTTCAAGATGTAAAGAAATGGATGGAGCACGATCTTGCAGTTGCAGATCATCTGGCAGCAAATAGACAAGGATGACGGTCTCTTTTGTGTCTACCACAAGATTAAGATTAGTTTGTACCCACCTAACAAAAATTGAAATAGATGAAAATAGCTGTTAAAATGCTCAACTTTGAGAGACCCGTGACTATCGTGTGAGCTTAAGAACAGACCACAAAACAATGAACCCATTTATGTGTTTATGTTTCTTTTAAAACCAAGGTTTATTGATTAAACATTTCAATATAAAATAGGTTAAAATCCTGTTCAATAAAAATTAAAGCATAAAATTGTGTTTGTCTGCTTGTTTGATTTATTTTTTGATTGATGGATAATGTTAGATGATTTACAACTGCAATAATTACAAAATAACTAAAATCAAAGTACATCTGCAGTTCAAATACTTATTATGAAGCAAACCAACTAAAACTTCAAAGCAAACTGAAAAACTAATTAAAAATAACAAATCAATACAAGAACGATAGCTTGATCAGTGTCTTTTTGACTTCGATAAACTATATATACATAAGTATGAGAAAGACATCTAAATAAATTTTGATCTTAATATTGTATGATGGAATTTTGTAAAAAATACTTGCCTGAGAAAATGCGAAGAATCTCAAAATGGGTCGAGCAAGATTAATTACATGTTTTGTTAACAATATAGTTGAGTTAATTGACTAACACACTTGCAAATCAAAACAGGGAGGATGATACGGGAAACAATAAGCTCACAATTACAATGGCTGGTTTTCCAGGGATTGAACATGAAATATTTTATAAAATCGTAAAACAATTCTTCTTATTTAACCACAACAGATTACATATTAATAGTTTAAATTCCTGGAAAACTCTCTAAAAACAGTAACATCTGATATAGGGTTCAATCACTTGCTTTAAACATGTAATGATCTTACTAAAGCTTTGTATTATTCAGTTAAAAGCACAAAAATTAAAACAAATCATTGATTCTATGGGTTATTAAACAGAAACGCGAATCGTTTTATATAAATAAGATACCAAAATTATTTTCAATGCCATTAATATCAGTCACCAGTGAGTACACCTTTTGCTATAATTACACAACCTAGCTATAACCCCATACAATACCTTGAATATCATCGGGAGTACGGATTTCCTCCTCTAGAAGAAAAATGCCAAGTGTTAAGAAAAATGTTAAAGAATATATAGTATAAGCCAGCAAGATAAATACAGAAGTTATAAAATTCATTATGGATATGAAATAATATTATATGTACATAATTTGTAATGAGCCTCGTGAATAAAAAATCTTATAAAATATGCCTTGTACAACATTTATGTAGATAATCGTAAAGCCAATTAAATTTGGTCACTTTTCGGTATTAGCAATGTCCTCTTTAAACGTTCAGCTGTGTAAATAGTGGGTGCCTAATAAAATGCATAAATCTCACCTTCAACTTTGGTGTCATCAATTTCTGTTGTACTTTCTCCAGCATTTTCCAAGTATGAAAAGTCGTTAAATGGAATATTATCCAATGTGATTTCATCTTGGTAACCTTCACCAATCTATAAGGAAAAAGTTAAACAAGTTGTTATAGTCATTCTTATATTCGCTACATTCAAAATCCTCCAAAATATCACCACTTGCCAGTTGAACGATGGCATCTTCGTATTGATTATTGGTCACAGTGATCTTCACATTCGCAGTGGATCGCTGTACAGCTTTGGGTTTGAATACCACGTCAAATATGGCCGTTTTACCGATATCAATAGTCAAAGAGGCCGTATGAGGATGGCGTATATCTAAAAGCAAATATTCAGGAGACTATGTACCTTATAAGAAAAAAGACCAAGTTTTGGTGTGATTCAATACTTATCATGCTGCCCAAAAATTCGATTCTACACAAATTTACGGATCGTGTAAAAGCTGGTAGTAATCTTGATGTTTCCAGCAGTCAAAAACATTTAAAGTAAAGTAAACAACGCTATAGCCTACCTGGTTTATAATATACGTCAGTATAACGGACGAATCTATATGCCCGATTTACACATCAATCTAGCGTGCATCTGTATAACGTACACATCCTTATAAAGTTCATTTTCAGACTCCCAATTAGAGAAATACCAGATTAATAACGTAAATTTCAACATTTAATTTAAACAAACTCCATTTTCTTTCTATTTTTGTTATTGGAACAACTTTTTCAGTATCCTGTTTACAAGCAAACAAAAATTTCTAACCTTTTGGAGTTATAAATACTAAATCTGTTCAGGCTGTGATTATGCCTAGTTGATGAGGCCTAACAACGCCGGAACGGCTGTCCTGGGCTATTACTTGCGAGTAATATGAATAAGTAGTATATTTTGATCAAAATATACCTGTTTTTTTATTATTGCTCTTAACTGGCCAGGACCTGCTTTGATATGAAATATACGAACATTTTATATTGCTCAGGATGTGATTATGCCTAGCTGATGAGGCCCCCCAAACAAGGCCGAAAGAGCTGTCCTGGGCAATCACTTGCGAGTAATATGAATAAGTAGTATATTTTGAACTATTGCTC
Organism: Parotoplana pacifica; assembly: GCA_034780595.1. NCBI lineage: Eukaryota > Metazoa > Platyhelminthes > Proseriata > Otoplanidae > Parotoplana > Parotoplana pacifica. Next base: position 13,742 of record JAUYWI010145082.1, on the reverse strand, counting down.
TTAACACAATAAACAGTTGTGACATTTCATTGGGACTAACTCTAGTTCATCATTATAACGTGTGTTTTCAGATATCCCAATGGTGTACGGTATAGCACTGTTCTACTGGAAAGCGTCTAGCACACCATCCACTTACTATCATTGTCTCCATAGTTCATAACAGCCTGGTTACCAACAGCTGGTTGAACACGGAAACAGTCATCTGGGTCAGTCAAATCCAAATCCACCTAAAATAATTAGAAGACGAGTATGTACCATATTTCACCGATATCTTGAACCAGTAAACTAATAATAAATTACTAACTAAATGTCTGCTTGTTCCAAATTGTTGGCCAAATACTTACTCTGCTGAGAAGGTATCCATTATTCTCCAGGACCAATGGGATAGACTGCTGACTGCCAATAAGAAGTTTACGGAATAGGCACAATGGCTGACTTCGCTTATTGCGTAATACTGGTTTAAGAACGTGCACCTGTGGAAGGTTGCCTTCACCAGAGATCTCCACGGATAAAGACCTTCCACGTGGCTGTGAAGAGCTTAAACCTTCAACAATGGCTTCTAGTTGCGCAGTGTATAGCTAAAAGGAATGAATATTTATAGTCTTCAAATATCTAAATGACATCCTTTAAAAAAGATATGATCAAAATTTACCTGCATAGATAAGGGGGAAAATGATACTGTGATGTAGACAGAGCTATGGGGCGCTATCTGAGCCTTGGTCGGTTCTACCTCAAACACCTCTGGCACGCCAGGATGGGTTTTGCTGATGGCCGGAGTCTTTCCACCACCGGTGCCTGCTGCGGCCACTTGGGAAGATGTGGTGTTCTTGACCGAGATCGAGATCTCACACGGCACCTTCTGAGAGTTGCTCAATCTGAAGCGGGCCTTGCTTCTGCTCCCCACAATCACGTTGGGGAAGAGGAAACGATTTTCATCCTCGCCATACAAGCCGCCCGTCTCGAACTGAATAACAGGATATCGAACGACAACAATAAAATTAAAGTGAAAATAAATTACAAAATTTTCTTGAATCAAAAATAACAATTTTGTGTATTTTTATATCTTATCATGCTTCAGCTTAGGTGTTGAATAAAATGCACATGATTATTACATAATAGTTTTGATTTGATCTTGAAAAGTTGTTCTTTCTATGTTGAAGACATATTTTACCCTATTTTGGTTATTTTCAATTCTATGAGAGCACTGTCGTCGGAGGCTTACCAGATTTGTATTTTATAAATGTTTTTTGTATGTTTGTCTGCAATAAGGATTTTATTCTACATATCGAAATAACTGAACTCTCAGCACGATATTATGCTTTTATTTATGAAGATGATAGAAATTTAGCTAATATAATATAATCACCTCGTGTAGCATTTGGACGATGTTCAAAGATTTGCAAATGCGATGTTCCTCAAATATTGTAGCAATATTGCTGGTATTGATTGCTGGAATGCAGGCTTCAGCAATCAGTCGATAGGGAACCCCCAGCTTGTGTTGCTTGGGATCACGATCTGTGATCTCTATGCACAATTCCTGAAGACAAAACAAAACAATATCTGTAGAAAAAACAAACCAAAAAACTCAATCCCAAAATTTAACCGTGTGTCGGTAATATCTTCCGTTCTGTATGGGCGTACCTCATCTGACCTGCCTGGCATCTCTCCATAGCATTCCACATTTATTGGTATTGATGAACCTACAGGAACCAAACCAGTCGCTGGAGACAAAGTGAACATTCCGACCTGTAATCGGGCTTGGTTGCCAAATATGGTTGTAGCGTCTTGCCTAATTAGAAAAAGTGAATTAAAATATAACTATAAATAAATTGAATTTAGAACATACCGAAAGTATTCAAACTGATTGATAAATGAATACAATGAAAGTCAAGCAACTTTATTATTTTTTTACTAAACGTACATTGGAATGTTTTGTTTAAAAAAAGTTCATTTTCTTTGAATCCATACGATATTAAAGTAAAAAAGTAGTTTGGTAAGGGTTATCATGACTCATTGGTTTAGATGCTATACAATAATGTATAACTCTTTCTATGCGCCGCCATAAAATGAAAAATTATGCTCCAAAAATCAGTCCAATTCATACAAACCAAATTAACACCTACAAACGCGCTATTATCTTTAGTAAACAGTTAAAAAGTGTATTAACTCAAAACCAAAATAAGTGAACTCATGATTGTGTGTCATAATGAAATTCTGTTGTCTTTTAGATAAATAATATTCAGAAATATTAGAGCAGATGTGTTTGTAAATTATGTTATAATTCCAAAGTCTAGAAAAACAATTGAATAGATAAGCATGTTGGACATCTAACCATAAAATGTCTTAGGGCAGGTATAGTACAATTTTGACTTTGTTAGCTCTAATATCTTTAAATATCATTTATCTAAAAACAACAACATTCATACTGTCTAATGAACACTAACACACAAACATCATTTCATTAATTTTAGGGAATGAGTTAATACACATTTTGACCATTTTGGTTCTTTGTAAAGAACTTACTCGTAGAAATTCATACTTCGCTATGGAATATGTGACAACAATATATAAGCAGAACGTATATTAAAAATGAAAGAAGTGAAAATATATAATATCTAAAATTTCATATAGTCAAATACAAATCAAACCATATGAAATGGCATAAATTTATAAAAATATCGCATATGAACAGTTTATGTGTAACAATCTGATTGATCTATGTTAATAAAGTAATTGGTTTAATGTGGTTAAATACCCATAAAATCATAGTACATAATATATAGCAGGTATCTTTAAAACATCCTTGTTGCTAAACAATATTAATGTTCCTAAAAAGAACACAAAATAAAAAGTTTTTTCAATCCAAGCTGATATAGTCAAAATCATAGAATAAATTTGTAAAAATTCGCTGTTGGATGCGTCCGTATAGAAACTAAAACTACATATAATCTGACTACGGATTTTTACTGCTCACCTCAAAATTAGTGTAAGTACCAAATTTAATTAAAATCGGTTGACGTTTAGATGAAGAAGAGACAAAATATTTTAGTCTGTAAAGTTAGAACAAAAATTTCAATTATCAAAACCCTTTGACCTTTTATATACCTAAGAAGTACCTAATCAAAAAATAGTTCATTTTAACAAACATATAGGCGTTAGTAACATCCTATTCCCCAGGGTACATTGGCAGGTTAGAACCAGGATCTCGGGATTGAGAGTCCTACCAAAACAGATATAGAAAACTATTTGCACTAGTTTACTGTGGGTATAAGACTGTTTCTAAGCACATATTATTTTTTACAGAGCGCTGGTCGTGTGGTTGGACACTGGACTCTCAATCCAGAAGTGCCTGGTTCTAACCCCTGACTGTGTACTCTGGGGAATACATAAGATGTTAGTAACGTCTATGTTTGGTTTAGTATTTCTCTTCTGAATTTTAACATTCTATGAAGTCAATTAGGCAAGGTTGAACTCTGGAGCTAGCAACCAACGGCCACTAGCTGATAATGAAATGATATGATTGAGCACAACTACAAGCAAGCGACTAATTTGAATAACTAGGCCCATACACACATCATTAATTTGTACTACGGTGAAATGTAAAATGTAAAAGTTATATAATTTATAAAAAGGAAAAACAGCTATCTGTAAAACCTAGAAAAATAAAATAAAATTATAGTTATGTACAGTTGCCATAGAAACACGTATTTCTAGGTGTCACATGCCATCATCTTAACCCCCCCCCCCCACCGTCATGCAAGATATGTATAGTTTAGCATGCTCCACATCTGCAGAACTAACTGGAAGTTCCAAATGGTCTTACTTTCTTGGAGGTCGGCCTGGACTGCCCAGCCGCCAACAGCTAGTATGACTTCTCTTATGCTTTTGGTCAGTCCTTTACCAGAAAACATAATTATGTAGGTTACAAAATATTATCTCGTACACTTGGCAACTACATAGCAAACATTAGTGTTAGATCTATTTGTTCACATACGTAAAATAACGGTCATGGTTAAAATCAGATATGGTTGCACAGGTGGAAAATAAATCCAATGGTGCCATGTTAAGTGTGGTGCTCGCACAAGCCAAGTCGTGGAATTAGGTAGGTACATCAATTGATGCACATAGACAGAAATTAACCTTCAATTATGCAATTGTTGTCGGTAGCGACAGGCTCAAACAAAATAATATGAAAAAAAAGAAAAATCACATTAAAGTGTAGAGGGATTGAAGTCCAGATCTATTAAAACAGATTAGTTTGGTAAGATGAAATTTGGGAAATCACAACGCGAATGTATAAGAAAAGTTTAATTGAGTTTTAATTTGAAATAAAATATCAAGTAGGTACCTTATACTATCTACCGTGTTCATGACTACCACGGTATGGGATCTCGGTTTTAATGGTTAACTTAAAACCAAAAGAATCTGAGCTTTGTTAGTTCAATTCCTGGATAAATCAATAGGTATTTGAAATAGAAGCATTTTTTTGGTCTTTAACATACATAATTAGAACATGTTATAAATGAAATATTATAGTGACGAGGAACGGTCAAAGTCATAGAGTAAATATAGCTACTCTATAGTTACTCTATGGTTAAAGTCTAATGTATATACACTTTGGATTAAGAGTTTTTATGCATGTGATAAGCAGAGAGGTTGAGAGAAGACAAGAATAAACGATAGAAATTGTATCCAATATGCCCAATTAAAAACAGTTTGGATTAGTCTGTAGTTCTTCCAATATTTTAATGTACGGAATGGAATTCCATCGCGTGATTAAAAAAAAGAATTCAATTTCTATCGCTCGGTTCTTCCGGTCTGGTTCAAAAGGTGTGCATAAATTAATCAGAGAGATGATTTGCATTTTTAGCAATAGCAACTGAACACTACCGCGATTGGTGCCGAGGGACATGCGCTGTCGAAGGGCCAGATGACGAGCCGTCCCTGGACTTGGAGCGCTTGTTAGTGGCCTGTGAAAAGGCGTCTTGCCGCATTGCATGCCTGTTGGTCATAGAGTTAACATCACATATAAGAGTATATCAGCTAGGCCATACTTCTACATCGTGACCAAAATTTTCGAATAATGGTGAAAAATATAAAATAAAGTTGCAACTAAAATATTTTTAGTAGTACGCCAGTTTTAATATTAAACTTGAATAAAAAGTTTAATTAGACCTTCTATGGTGCCTGCCTACCTGGAATAGACCTCGCAGATACACCGATAATTAATAAATACAAGCGAATACAACCATTTTGCAGTTTTGTGGTGTACAAACAACATTAAATACGCACAATATAAGTTTACTCTGTTCTACTATAGTGCTATAATAATATTGTTTTACTTGCGTATGTAATAGTAAATAAGAAAACTAGACCATTTAAAAATAAGACAGGTAGGTATGCAGAGAAATTAGGCGACCTGGGGCTTGCACACAAGTCCGCTGTTGTTGTTAGCATAACAGCAGAGATAACAAAAGCTAATTTAACAAGGGATTGTCATCCAACGCATCAGTCGCTCTGTTTTCCTTTTGTCAAGTTATAGTCCAAGAGCATTGGTTATAACCTATAAAAATTTGAGAACATGTCCAGGAATATGAGTAAAATAACATACTAAAAGTCTCCAAGAATCCCCCTGGAGCTTTCTCCAAAATCCAAGATGGCCGCCATTTTCCATTTTTATCATAACTTTACAATCAGACAAGATAGAAATTCAAATAAAGTGTCTAATATGTTTTAAGGCACAAGAAATCTAACACACTAGTTATCTAGAGCTTTCAAAGGTCATAAGTACCCAAAACCAAGATGGCGTCAAAAATAGCCGCTATTTTCAATTTTTATTATAACTTGGATCAAGGTTGATGAAAGGAAGAGTACCAATTCTGCTTATCTCATTTAATTGTCATTGTCAGTTCTGTTTTACATTAAAATTTAATCATTTTATCATCTAAAAAGTTTCAGCGGAAAAAATATAACATTAATAACATCCAAATTGTCGTCAAATGTTACGTTAAAACAAAACACATAAAGAAACTTTATCAACAATTATTAGCTGTATGATCAGAAATTCCCTGCAAGTCTCCAACGGTGGGTAAAAATCTTCCTTGTGATTAGTATCTGGACAGATATGCTGGAGCGGACGACGAAGTTTATCACACAGATCCTGAACATTATTTTTTTGAAAATTGATACCGGTCGAAGAACTCTTGATCATCAAGACTTACAAAAGGCTCGAATCGTACACGGTAATATGAAGACGATTGTTAACATTTGTATCTGCTTGTACTCGCCACACACACTTAATAAAGATTTTTAACTGAATCGAACACTGAAATCATTTGTTATATACTTAACAGCGCTTTAACAACACCTTGTTGTACCAACGGACTGGCGCGGTTAAATTTGACTTAAAAGGCTGTTAAGTTAACAACAACATGTTAACAATTGACTGGTGCGCCCGCCCCTGTATGCAAACTTACGACTTCTGTTTGTCTTGGATAGCTCCAATATTAGGTCTTTATTAAAAATGGACAACACAAATAAAAATGTTGATTAATTAATTATATTCTACCTATCCTGTTAACATTTTAAGATAATACATCCTTATTTATTAGCCACTATATGCAGCTGTATTGTAAAATGGGGATCAAACCTACATAACTTAGTAAATGCCATTTCGTGTACTACATTCAAAACAAGCAGTCTCATCCATAGAATATGTATTGGTATTTCTACGATATCTATTCACGGAAGAGACCAAATAATCTATGAGTGCAACACTATCACCATCTTTGAACTCCATGCAGCTACATACATATTGCTGCCACAAACCTCCAGAAACTTACGATACTTTTTGTCTATCGGTTAATTTATCCATGGGCGCTTGGTGTTGGACAAATCCGCTATGTTCACAGGAAAAATGGAATTTCCAATATTCAATACAAATTAGTAAACATTTAGTTTCTTTGTAAATCACTGTAATTTTAAAATAAATAAAAAGAAACACCATTTCCAGCTCTATCAGACAATTTTAATCTAAATCAATAGATATTATACGTTATAAAATGAAAAATGAAAAATGAACAATTGAATAGTATAAGTCTGCATTTCTCAACAATAAAAGATAATAGGAATGTGGTTGAGATAGATCTTTCATCATTATAAAATGAGTAAATTTCTATGTTTTAACTATTAAATCAATAGAGATCCATCTCAAGATATTTTAAAGATAAAAACGGCCGCCTTATCTCAACTTCATTCTTACAATTTCTGAATAACTAGGCAAATATTAAAAATATAAATTTAAATATGTAGGTCTTAACTATGCATGTTTTAGAAAGCAAAAGTAAACACGAAATTAATGCAACATGCCCATAGTAGGCATATTTGTTAGTGAATGCTATAATATGAATGCATTCATCAGAGTACAGTTACAATGCAATGTATATGGACACTACTTCGCTACAGATAGCTAGGTCAACTCACGCTCTATGCCTTTCCGTTCCAGGTTGCACTGAAACTCTGTGATATCAAAGAAGAACAAATACAAAAACTTGACAGATAAACTTGCATTCAAAATATTAATTAATCTGGCAAACAAAACGTATGTGTCAATTAATAAAAATGCCAAAATATCTATTAATTATCAAATGTCATAACTTACGACTTCTGTTTGGCGTCCTTGCTAAGCAAGGTGAAGTCCTTGCTCGCATCCTTGGGCTGGTCTTTGAATATCTTGCTGATGGCGTACTTGAATTCAAACTCTCCGTGGTTCTCCAAATAGAACGTACGCACCTTCTTGTTCTGCACTATGATGGCTCCGAAATTGATGTCTGCTTGTGGCGAAATCACAAATCTGCAAAAATAACAAAATTTTCAAGTGTCAATAAACTTCCTGATCTGTGAACCTAAATTAATTAGCAGACCAATGGGAGAGAATTATATGTACAGGTCAGCAAGTAACCTTGAACTTACTTGCTAAATACAGATCTGACGCTTATTCTGATTGGAATGGAAGCAATAGTTTCACCCGTGTCTGTGATATTGGGCTCAATGACCTGGCATTTCAGAATGGGAAGATCTTTGATTGCGACCTCCTCTTTGGACTTATACACAACCTAAATAAACAAAATACACTTTTATAAAATGAGAGTGTGAGTGTACCATATACAAATACCTTTCGTTAAAGTGTAAACATTCTAACAAATAGCTATTGCATATGTATTGCATATGTATTGCTTATGTATAAATAATAGCAAGTTTCATAATGCTTGACCATGAGAATAGATGTGTTTGTAAAGGTCAAAAAGTGATTACCAAATATTGTCTTTCATTAATGAACGTACTTGTACAGTTACAGCTTTGTCGCCGGATGATAAATTGCTTCTTTGGGGAAAGATAGAAAATAATTTGGACGGATCCGCGCATCCATTCGGAACACTTTCCAAAAGAAAGCTGAATTAAAAATAATCGATAAATTATGAACAATACCCAGTCAGATTTAGAAAATTTCCAATTCATTGTAAAAGGAACGGAAACTCAATTTAGTTTTCCATTTTATGTAATTTTATCAATATTATAAGACCAACAAAATTTTTATAAGGTTCATTGAATTATTACTTGTAGATAATCTCATAGGGCCCTTTGTTTCTCATTGTAATCAACTGTTTGGTCTCCTCCCCAACTCTCGTAACACCAAAATCGATACCGCCATCAGCACCTAAAATATAGAAATACAATCTAGATAATTTTATATTATTGATTTCTGTCATTAAAACATTTCGAACAATTTAAATTTTTTTCTCATTTCCAGATTTGTATATTATTCAATAATTTAAAGAAAAGAAAGAGTAACAAAAACATTCATAAAATCTCCCTAAAAAACTACCAACCTTTAGGAAAGGTCATATCCAACGCCACGTCATAAGCCTCTGCAAATACTTGAATAGTCTCCACTTGAACCATTCCAGCGATATTGTCGTGATCATAGACTTCCAGCCGAATGCTCTTCTTCTGGTTGGCCTTGTACGGCTTGATAGCTCGGAAGTAGGCATTGAGAGCCAGCTCGGACTTGGCCTCAACCACCCCGGAGTCTTGGCCCAGTGAAAACTCCTCTCCTAATGCCTCCAGACCGCATAACTTCCACGTGAGAGGCAGAAGAGTGCTGTTACGCAGGTATATGGTTTTGGTGTCTTTGCGGTGCAACAATACGCGGTCAAAATGAAATGTCTAAACACAAAAAGAGAAAAATACATTAAAACCAATTTTAAATAAGACCTATCGATTTGTAATATCTCCAATATCTTAAATTAGTATGTAGAATTGTAGTTCAAATTTTGCCATTATGTAAATAGCTAATTTGTGTTTAAGAGCAAAAATAAAAAAAGAAGTATAATTTGATAAAAATATACTACTTATTTATATTACTCGCAAATGATAGCCCAGGACAGTTGTTTCGGCCTTGTTGGGCCTCATCAGCTAGGCATAATCATTGCATGAGCAATATAAAATGTTTTTATACTTCATATCAAAGAGAGGAAAATTTGCCAATTTTGCATAAGAAGAGAAAACGTAGAAGATTTTCAGAAGAAAAGTTTTGAAGCCTGTTTTTTTATTAAAAGATACTCACGCTATCAAAGTAGGTTCTGGCCATTTAATGTGTTTAAGAGTATGGACCTTCTTTGACAGCGTGAGTGCCTTCTATTAAAAGAACAGCCTTCCAAAACTTTTCTTCTGATTATTTTCTTGAACCTTTCATATTGCTCTGGCTGATGAGACCCAACAAGGCCGAAAGAGCTGTCCTGGGCTATCACTTCGAGTAATATTAATAAATAGAATATTTTTATCAAAGTATTCCTGTTTTATAATATTGCTTTTAAGCACAACCTAAAGAGATTAGAAAACTAACAACTTATTTCCTTCTGTATATATTTTTTCGTCACTTCGGACTAGAGGCAGGTCCATGTTGGGGATTATGTAATTGGCCTATTACAAAAAAGATGTATAATCATTCGCTTCAAAGAAACCAAATAAAACATTCAGAGAATACTCTTACCGTATCTTTATGGATAACGACGACATAATATGATCAACAGCAAGCTCTTTTTCTCCAAATGTTTCAAAAACTTTGTCTACTTTACTTTTAACTTCCTGAAAATCACTTGCTGATGACAATTCCGGTTTTTCTAGTCCGAAAAATGAAAATTCGTTAAGTTCTGTTCCACTTGGACTGTCAATTGACGCATTCTGTTCCTTCATCTTATCTTTCCAGTCTCGCATCTTTGCGTTGTCCTTGGCGAGATTGGCAAATGTTTTGTGCGCATTGAACACAATTGGGCGATTGAACTGAAATAGATTGACCGCATTTTTTAGCTCCTTTAAAGGTTCTTCGATAGAAACATCGTTCCAGGGTGGTTGGCCGGTATCACTTTGAGCCATTGAAATAAAGATCTGTTTTGCTGTTTATTGTCAAACTGTTCAACTAAGAAAAGTGAAGCTGCTAACAACAGAAATACAAACCCGGAACTAATATCTAATAGAACCTAATCTGTACCTACTTAACTGCAAGCTAACCAGCAGTTTTCTTAGAATAATAATGTAGCAGCTGCTATTGGCAAATAATAAAAAGCAAAGTTCCCTAAACTATTGAATAGAGATACCAAGCATACAGAACACATCTCTAACGTACTTTGATACAAAGGTTTAACCATAGAGTAATGAAAGGTATCCTTACTCATATGGGTTTAACCATGGACTTCTATAAGTAGCACCTAGACAGTCAACCTAGTGTATTTCTATCATTTTATGTGCGATATTAGTTAGGCCAAGTAAGGCGCTAGGTGAAACGCGTCTGGTAACCTTTTTTACAGAGCAATGACAAGTCTGTTACATTCTGCATGCAGCCCTGTCCCTACTACTCTATCCTACCAACTATATCTGTGCTAACTTTGACTGCATTGCTCACACTCAAGTATATAATTTTATGATCGATATATAATTAGCCTGTTTAATTTATAACCAAGGACTACTAAACTCGGGACATGCAAATATAGAATTTGGATATAGCTAAGCGAAGGCCAGTTGTTTTTTTGTATCAGGTAGACAGAGATAAAATTTTCTATGCGCTAAACAATCGACATCGTTAAACCATGCTTTTATTTTGTGCATCGTTAGTCATAGACAACGAATTAACAGGCTAATACTACCACAGACATTGATAAAATTACAGACATCGATACACATCAATGTCTAGACTTTGGTATTTATTAATCTCTAATGTATTTTACTACTTGCGGTAAAGTGAATATAATTTGGGACGTGTTCCATAAAACACCACCCTTAGAGGTATTTTTTCATTTTTGTCAAAAACTTGATTTTTGGTGAATTTTTTTTTATTTCAGAATTTCAAAGTAGGTATAACATGTCTTCTTGCTTGTCTTAGGATATTATGGCTGGGAAATACTTTTAAATGTCAGTATTGAAGCATTTAAGTTAATATATCATTGTTTTATCTATTAATTATTTGGATTAACACAAACATAAATTTTAATTATTACAACACAATCTTACTGAGTTTATTAGAAAAGTATATTTACATTATATTTTAGACATTTCTTTTAGCTGTCCATTGAACCACAGTTTTTACAATGTAAAATAAAATTATCATAATTATTGCTTAGTCAAAATTTTCTATATTGCCTCACATTATTTCCAAATTCCTGTAAAATTTTGTGAAAAAGATACATCCACGTTCATAATTTCAAATGCTGATAAATATTGTTCTATATTAGATAGAAACTTGCGGTTTTTTGCACAAGAAAGATCATTTTCCATCGAATATTATAGATGTAATAATATTCTTTTTTTTCAAAAACCTCTAAAGGTGGTGTTTTATGGAACAAGTCCCATTTGTTTCTACAATTTAGTTTTACAATTTACTAATTCTTATTATATAGGTACCATTACCTTTTTGGGTTAAACTAATTTCTTTTATTTTAGCCAGTGTATATTCTATTTTTATTAAATAAATGCTAAATCTAATTTATAATAACTATGACCATTTTATTTTTTAATATAATACTAGTAAAAATGTTTAAAGCAATGATTTGAAGCCTATAATAGAGAGCTGTTATGTTCAAAAAGTTTATATATACGACATAAATAACGGCCTTCGCTAGCGAAATCTGAACATAGAATTAGCACTTCCTGGGTTTAGTAGTCCTTGTGTTAAACATAAAAATATCAAAACAGCTTTTCAGAAAGCATAAAATATTTGCTATTTAGAATTACACAAAATAAATTAATATGAGATGAATTTACAACACCAATAGTTATAGAATATATAAAGTGGGTTATTAATCGGATAGACAAAATCGGCGAGTAGTAAATTCAGTTCATTTGGTTAAAAGTGGTTATCGGATAAACAAAATCGGCGAGTAGTAAATTCAATTCAATTGGTTAAAAGTGGTTATCGGATAAACAAAGTTGGCAAGTAGTAAATTCAGTTCGGTTGTAGTTATCAAAACAATTATAACTGGCAGATAAATTCAGCGCATAAATTTTGATAATTAAAAAGTACACAAATATATTTTAATTATTTGATTGTTATTTTTGATTATTATTTGATTATTATTTGATTATTTGATTATTATTTGATTGTTAATTATAATGCTAAAATAATATTATAATTTTGTTAATTTATGCAATTTATTTCCTTGTAGATTTCAAATTAATTAACAGGTCGGTTTTAGCGTTTATTTGACGACAAATTAAAGAAAATATCTCCCCCATATTGTAGAATAAAATTTGGAAATTTATTAATATCTTAGAGTTTTATGCCTATGAAAACTAGAAATAAGTATGATAATTACTGATAAAATTAGTGTTTGATTTTATGAGTCCTAGACAAGTAGAATCTACAAAATAAATATATTTAACTTAAAATATTGGCTAGACGGTGAAATATTGCCGGCAAAATATACTACAACGCAATGATTCGATTAAGGTACATACATGTTCTCAAATGGATTGTTGGTAAATCTTTGAAATCAACAAAATCCTATACTTTCAGAAAATATGCGAATAATGCAGGATAATGCTAGCTCTCATGTGCCACGCGTGACAGTGGAATTATTTGAACAAAACACTGTACGGTTGTTATGTCAGTTGTAAACATCTGTAACAGATACATCTTCTCCCAACTGGAATCACTGAGATAAGATTTCCAATCAGTGGATAATATTAATTTGTTTACTGATCAACTGCCTCATTTCACTGCCGATCGTATTAACAAGCCATTGGATGATATACTGACCCACATAAAACAATTGGTTGTTCTACATATAATGCTCATTCTAAATTGTATTCTGATAACTTATAAAATGTTAATATTATACTGCTGGCTATTTGCTATGGTACAGCCTATATCAATTAAAATAACTAAATAAACTGATTTTTAAAACTATATTATAATTGTAATAGTCCTGCAAGGCGACACATTAGCCCCTTTTCATTTCATCCTCGTACTCTACTATGCTCTCAGGAAAGCAACACTAGCCAAAGAAGAAGAATACGGATTCACAATCTCGCCAAGAAGAAGTCGGAGAATAGGACCAAGAACGATAGTAGACCTGGACTTTGCAGATGACATTGCCCTCCTCTCAGACACCGCTGCTAAGGCAAATGAACTTCTATCAGCTGTTGAAACAGAATGTGAAAAGATAGGACTAAGGCTGAATGCAAAGAAA
>JAUYWI010144971.1:0-19789 GCA_034780595.1 Parotoplana pacifica | reverse complement strand
ATATGTCCATCATGCAAGCAATCACCCCACAACACATTACACATATTTAACTGTCCACATCATCCTACACACTTGAAAGTCTCTGACCTATGGTCAAATCTATCAGATGTAATCAAATTCATAACCCACACTGGGAGGACTGCCCTTTTTTACAAAGGGGCTACAACAACAACAGTAACCCAAACACCCCAGAATATCATACTTCCCCTGAATGCATTGGACTAAATTTGGTACATAGGTACCTTAAAATGATATAGAGTGATCGACTTTTTTTATAAAAAAATCAATAATGCGGCCGATGACGTCATAGTAGGCGTGAAATTAAAGTCTGTCCGATTGACTTCAAATTTGGTGGGTAGGTCCATTAGACATTCACTAATGAAAATCCATTTTTCTAAATATTAGCTATTGATTATTTGACCGAAATCACTTAAATGCCAATAAAATCTAAACCAAACACCCTATTATGTTCAAATTTGAGATTAAGAATTTTGAAGACATCGGAAATAATTTATTAGAAAATTGGGTGCTTTAGATTTATAGTTGCTGGTCTATGAGGTCCACCATACCAGGGCAGGTCCATAATGTTTTCTTCAAAATTGTATTTTATCACAATTAAATGACTCTAACTGGTTTAAAATAGTTTATTCTGACATATTAAATTATTTTTAGTTGTTTTGGAAAAAAAATTAATTGGTAATTTTAGTCTAAGAAAAATCGATTCTCAATGCTTGACCTTGTCTGGGCCCACAATTCAATGGCTATAAAATGTCAATGAAACATCATAGTTTGCTCAAACCTGCGATTTATAGTTTAAAAGACATCTAAAACAAAGTATAACATTTTGAGATTCCTCACTTTTATGTAAATCTATTTTGAACGTGTTGGCTGGGTCTGGTCCCCACTGGACCCCAATTTCATATTTTGGATAAAGCTATGATATTTGCCAATTGTGCAATTGTGTATCAAAAAAGAAATATATCTATAGTGTGTTCTGCTGAATCAGTTATTAGGCAGGTTCGATTCTATAACATCCACTTTCTCTATACTTCTCGGTTTGCTGTCCGGTCCTTCAATTCTCTATAAGTGTTTGGTTTGAAATCTTCTAACATCCCCTTTCTTGGTTTTCCTCTCCCACTTTTCCCTAGAAATCGACCTTTCAGAATTGCTTTGATCATTTCTTGTCGACATATTATACATGTATTATACATATTATATGTCCAATCCAATTCTTCTTTCTTCTGATTATTGTTTCCAGCATGCTGCTTTTTTTGATTTGTTGGAGTACTTTTTGATTTGTCTTCATGTCTTTCCATATTATTTGTTGCATTCTACTCCAAATCCAAAAATGTTTGCGCTTTAATTTTCTTCGTTTTTTTCTTGCAATGTCCAGGTTTTTGCTCCATATAGTTCTATACTCCATACAATTGTCTTCAGGATTTTCTTCTTAGTTTCTAGTCTTTTTTTTAGTAATTCTTTTCTTCTTATAAATGCCGTTTTGGCCATTGCAATCCTTGCGCGGATTTCGTTACTGCACCTTCCATCCGATGTTATAATTGCTCCAAGGTATTTGAAGGTTTTGACTTGTTCAACTTGTTGATTGTTAAGTGTAATGTTTATTTGATTCTGCCCATTTCTTGAAACCCGCATTACCTTTGTCTTCTTTATGCTTATCTTCATGTTGAAATCCTTGGCTTTTCTATTTAAGCTATCATTGCTTGATTGTCTACGACTCGCACTTCTTTAATTATTTCTCCCTATTGTTACTCCATCTTGTATGTAGTCAATTGCTTCTATCACCATACATTCTGTGTATATCGTGAATAACAGCGGTGATAGTAGTAGGCCTCCTTGTCTCACTTCTTGTCCAATTGTTGCTGGTTTTGTTTCTTCATTATCTATTATCACTTGAGTGAGGCGTCTGTCCTTCCAGTCAATTCCTAATTGTTTGAGTGTTTCCATTATTGTTTTCCAATTTACCCTGTTAAATGCCTTCTCAAAGTCGATGAAGGATATCATATTCAAGGCTTCTTTCGATGATTGTTCTCATTGTTCTTATTGCTTCCCTAGTGTCGCATCCACGTCTAAATCCAAATTGACTTTGTTCAATGTATGTATTTGTTTTTTCTTCCAATCTTCTCGTTGGTATTCTAAGCATGATTTTTTATCCATGTGATATCAAGCTAATTGTTCTGTAGTCCGCGCAGTCTACTGCATTTGGTTTCTTCTTTAATGATGCCATAATTGTTTTGATGAAATCTTCTGACCATTTTCCTTGATCGTACATTGAGTTGCAAATATCGGTGAGAATTTTCAGTGTTTTGAGTTGAGGGATTTAAGTAGTTCTGCTGGTATTCCATCCGTTCCTTCTGCATTCTTGGTCTTCATATGTTTAACAGCTTCTTCAATTTCACATTGTGAGATTGATGGTCCTCTGAAGTCGTCATTGAAAGTTCTTCCTCTAGTTGATGATCGTTTTGCTCTGGTTTATTCATTTTGTTATAGGTTTCTTCTATGTATGTCTTTCATTGAGTCATATATCATCCTTATTTATCAGAAGAATTCCATTCTTGTCTTTTATTTCAGTTCTTCTGTCATGCGTTTTCATTTCTTCTGTTAATTTCGTATTTTTTGATACATTAAGTCGCTTTGTCCCTTTTTGTCCATATCGTTGATATTACTGCATATTTCTTACCACTATATTTCTCCCCTTTAAGATCATTACGTAGTCTTTAGTAGGTTCTTCGTCCGGTTTCGTTGTTGACTGATTTCCACTTGTGCCTTTCTTATATTTTCTATATCATCTTGTCGTTAATCCAGGGTTTCTTAGGTGAGATTTTTCTAATGTATCCTATATTGGTTTCAGCAGATGTTCTTATTATTGCCGTCAGTTGGTTCCATTTATTGTTCACATATTCCTGATTGATATTGTTAAACTGTTGTTCAAGTTGATTTGCGTAGTTGGTTTTCAATGCGATCATTTTTCAATTTTCCAAGTACCATTTTTTCTTCGATTTTTGTTGTTGTTGTCATTTTCAGATATTTATCGTGACAAGGTTGTGATCGCAATCACAGTCCGCTCCTAGATAGCTGCATAAATTTTGACGCTATTTCTGTATCGTTGTCTTACTGCAATGTAGTTCATTTAGCATCGGAATCTATCTCTTGGGCTTTACCATCTGTATCGTATCCTTTTGTGCTGTTGAAATAGTGTATTTGTGATGACTAGTTTGTGTAGTCTGCAGAAATCTACCAATTGTTGTCCTCTTGTGTTTCTTGTTCCCACTCCAGTTTCCTACTTCTTTATCGTCGTTTCCTTCTCCAACAATTTCATTCCAATCTCCCATTAGAACAAGATTATCGCTTCCATTTGTTTCTTGAATAAGTTCTTCAATTTCTTCATATACCGTTTCAATATACCGTTTTCAAATATAAAATTTTTGTAAATTAAAATAAAAGTCAACAGTTTTGAAAACATCTACTCCATTTGTTCGAGCGATTTTTACTACACATCAAGTCTTTATCAAGAGTGACAATAATGAACAGATGCATACATGCATAATATATAAAGCGAAAGCGTAATAAACACATTAGTGAATGTACAGCAAAATGATTAGATAAATAAAACAAAAGACATCAGAATATATTTAAAAGGAGTGATGAACCGTTATTATTAATTTGAGATTAAGAGACGGATTATTGATTTTAATCAAAGTTGTTACAAGCGCTAGAAATGACTCTAAACGAATTACAAGAAAACTGATCCATACAAGTGCTACAAGAAATAACACGATTTCTCCAGATTGCCTATGAAGAAATTCGCAAATGTAGTTCTAAAGGACTTTCCATATAAATTCCATCGGTTTGCTTGTAATAGTTATTATTATGTAGGAAAATAATAGAAGTTGCAAAACGTAAAAATTCTTTATAAGTTTCAACTGACAAAGGTGGTTTACACATTGAATTATTACCAAACAAACACATACTGGAAAATAATGTTTATAGTTTCGTTTAAAGGAACTTTGGTGAAGAGAGACTTCACGTCAAAGCTAATTATAGTCATCAGAGTTGAAATTGAATTGTTTGATTTTATCAATAAATTGTTTACTAGAATTCAAAATCTATTGGTTGGGAATTACGTCACTTTAATTAGCTTTGATGAAGAATCTC
Organism: Parotoplana pacifica; assembly: GCA_034780595.1. Lineage (NCBI taxonomy): Eukaryota > Metazoa > Platyhelminthes > Proseriata > Otoplanidae > Parotoplana > Parotoplana pacifica. The sequence continues at coordinate 15,619 of JAUYWI010144971.1, read as the reverse complement.
TCTTCACCAACGTTCTTGTAAAACGAAGCTATCAACATAATCTCTGCCCAACATTCCCAGTATATGTATTTGGATTCTAATAAACAATTGAGTTTAAGAATCTTAACAATAGGATCAACTAATTTTCTAGTTGCCATCTCAATTTAAAAAAATTAATGACTTTTTCGAACTGCTCTCCTTGTGATAATACATATAAAGCAAGTTGTCCATAGTTTGAAGAACCTATATTTTATATTTGAAATGTTGAACATAGTACAAGTAGGTTCATATGTTTCAACGACATGGATTTTATGAAAACACAAAGAGCAATGAAACAAGAGTTGAAACAAGAGTATCAAGAGTACATTAAATATCAGAGGGATCTACTTGTAGTCCACATTTCTGAATACAAAGATGCATTCTTCGAAATGTCCGATCATTGATCGATTATAATAAACCCTGTGGAAATTGTAAGAATTGTTGCCGAATGGCAGCTTTCAGTTGATCGACAGAATCGGTTTTTTTGTGCCACAATTTTTGGTTAAAGTATATCCCAGAGAGCATTGTCACATGATGATAAGTCAGAGCTTCTTGGCGGCCATGACACAGGTCCATATTTGCCGATCGAGCGATCATGGAAGTGTCGGTTTGAGAATTCTCTCGTCATGCTAGCTGTATGGGCTGGAGCTCCATCTTGTTGGAAATTTGACACGATAGATGTATCCCTTTATCTGTGAGAGCAGGTATAGATTCGTTTTCCAGCATATCAATACACTTCTCAGCGGTTATACCACCAGCAATAAAAATGGCCCAATTAAATGTATTTTAGATAAATGTTTCATAAAATCTATGTCGTTGTAACTTATGAACCTTACTGTATGGATGGTTTAAGGGAGAATATCTGAACCAAACCAAAATTCTTATTTGAATTGAAACAAAAAACTGAGTGATGAATATTTGTCATATAATAAATAATTAGGTAATTTTTTAGTTTTTAACATTTTTAATTCATCTCTCATACAATAATAAAATTATTTGATTTCATGTGATTAATTGAAAATTTGTTGTTGTCTAGTTGCTACATTTTTTTTCAAACTCTATATCATTATTTAAAAGCATTTTTAGATAATATAAATGTTGAAATCATTGGATTATTTTAAATTCATTTGCTCTTTTCTTTGTAAATTTAGGAAATTCTACGGAAGGTGTTTTCAAACTATTTTATTTCTTATTTCTCTTAGTGTTTGTAATTTCTTTAATTCATTATTTTATTTAACAGTATTAGCAGAGATTTTACTTTACTGCATTACCTATTGAACTATGTAATTGCTTTAGCTCCACTAGAAATTACCTCTTTTATTGTTACATACAAAATCTGATATTTTAGATAAGAGATGAGTTAATAAATCGATTACACCATCTCCTGTTTTAACTTCAATTTCGTTAGGAATTTCTTTTTCGACCTCTTTAACCCTCCATTTCATATAAGGATCCTTAAATTTTTTCTTTTGTGATTAAGTAAAATAGGAATTTGTGTAATGATTTTTTTTAAATAATTTTATCATGTATTATATTTTAGTATTCAAATGTCTTGCTATGATTTTATTTTTTTAAATTTTATTGAAATAATGAATGCATAATGAACTCATTTTTTGAATAAAATTTTTAATTTTTAAAAATAATCTGAAATAGAAAACGTTTAAATTTCGAACCATTTGCGAGCCAATGTGCGTATTTGGGGGTAAAATTTTGGAATTTGATTTGGTGCAGCTACACCAACTCTCAAAATCAAATTACTACAGACCTACCTTTGCGAATTCCTTCTTAGGTCATCTGGAGAAGTCAAAGTTAATCAATAGTAATTGTTCTCAATCTCTGTTTTATCTGCGCTATGTCGATGACATTATCTGCGTTTTTCGGAATTCTGATTTTAACCCATTTTTGTTCATGCTTAATTGTACTCACTCAATTTAAAATATACTTTTAAAAAGGTCCTCGTAAATTAGCTTTTCTTGATGCTTTTGTAACTACCAGAAAACAACCATTCTTGTCAAACTAAGGCTTATTGGAAAATGATTTTTACAAACTTGTGTTTGAGCTTTACTGTTTTCTTAAATAGAGCTTTTTTATGTTGTTGGACTTTCAAACTATTTGATACTGAATTAATATTTCTCCGTAAGTTATATAAGAAATATAGCTATCCCACTACAATTTTTAATAAATGTGTTAAAAATTTCCTAGATAAAATCTTTCTTGTCAATTCTCCTGTTCACCACCAGCTGCCTAAAAGTTAGGCCAATTTTGTCAATTGTTTACCAACAATAATTTTCAAAAGACAACTCTCATCTATTTTTTAAAAACATATTAAAATTACCGTTAAGTGTGTCTTTCAGTCGTTTAAAATCAATCGATATTTTTCTCTTAAATGCAAAACACCTCATAAGCTTCGGTCGAAGGTGGTATACATATATGCTTGTTTTGGTAATGCAGATGAGTCAAATATTAACATAATCAAACGCCAGCTTCGCACCAGAGTTTCTAGCGCTTGGAGCAACTTTGATTTAAAGATTAGGAAATCTCTATTAATTAAAATCTCTTAGAATATATTTAAAAAGAATGTTGAAGCGTTATAACTAATCTGAGAATTCTGCTGTACATTCACTAATGTGTTTATTGCCTTTTTGTTTTATAAATTATGCATGTGTGCATCAGTTCATTATTTTCACTCTTGATAAAACTCGATTTCTAGTCGAAACAGGTCGAACAAATGGAATAAATGTTTTCAAAACTGTTGACTTCTGCATTTATTTTAATTTACAAAAGTTTTACTCTACCACAATTCTAATTTTTTGTTAATTAATTTGCTCTCAGGTTGTACCCTGGGCACAGAAATCAATATTTTGATAAATTTGTATTACATGTCATAGAATGAAATAATAATGTTATAGTTACCAACTATGAATCACATTTACCAAACAATAGTTGCAAGAATAAAATTTCTGTAAATAACTTGGCCCTAGAGCATGGTAGTCACTGATACTAAATGTCTATTACATTTTTCTGGATTGTTATTTTATATTGAAATTTTCTACAATACTTAAGAACTTGGTTTGGATCACTAGTAGCTAATTTGAAGAAATTCTAACTGTTAAATATTTTTAAAATTTGATTGGCTTTCAGGTTGCACTCTTGACACAACCTTAAAACCGTATTATATGTTGTACAATGAAGTAATTGTGATATATTTATCAAATATGAGCCGCTATTACCAAATAATAACTACAGAAGTGCATTTGTAAAAAATGTCTTTTTCAAACATTGGCCAAAATTAGATCAGAGTGCCTACTTTAGATGGCCATCGCGTGGCCTCGGGTAGATTAAAAAAAATGTAATTCACAAGTTCGGAAAATTTGTGGCACAAGTCCAAAATGTCACCCGCTAGCCAATATGGGTTATAGGTGTTCAGAAATATGTCCCTCAGGGTGTTGCGGTTTATATCGTACAACCCCGGGTACGTACTAAAACGTCTCTGATCCAACACTATATTTACATACATATCTAGCTGCAAAAAATCTAATAATTTCAAAGATTCTAGTATACTTTGTTTTACTTTGTTTTCGAAAAGTTTTTTTTTCTTCCTTCAAAATATTAAATTCTAAAGATCGGTGGTAGTAATTCTGATAGCTGCTCGCTGATAAAGTTCTTAGATTTTGTGGTCTGATGGCCCTCACATCTTTCTGTTAATTTTGAACATTTTAAAATAATTTCTGACTTAGTTAATTTATTTGTTGGATAAATCTTTTGAAAGTATATACCTTTATATAATTCCAAATTCTAATCTAAGAAAAATTTGAAGGTTAAACACTGAATGGGGTGGTAAATTCCTCTATCGAATATTGGAACTCTAAATCCGGTCTAGTTGGTTCTCCATATTAATTTATTCATTATTTAAAATATTTATTTTTGTATTTTTAGCTCGACAAACAGAAATAAGCAGAGGTTGTGCTCGCAGCACTTCACAAGTTGCTGCTAGGAAATCTGGACCTGCCGGCGCTACATCTCCGTCCCCTTCAACAGTGTCGACTAACAGTGGGTTGAGTTTGGAAGAAATTCGAGTAATTCGACGTGTACGTGAAGAGTTTCAGAGACGTGGAGGTTGGATACGCATATTTCCATCCAGAAATTCTTGGAACCTCTATGGTGGTTTCATTCAATCTACGTCTAATATGAATCAGGTTTTGCACCAAAGATTATATTGTTCAATGTGGAATAAAGAAAAAGGAGCAGATATACGTACCGGTAGTCGTCCCGGTAGTGCAACATCTTATGTTTCTTCTTCAAGTACAGTTTTTTCGAATAATACAATGCATAATACTCATCTCAATGCACAGTGTCGTTATAAAATTCCACTCCATAGTCTTTCCTCTCAAAATCTGCATATAGGTCTAACTTCAGGAAATGAACAATACAAGCGTTTAAGTGATGTTTACCGTAATGCTAATGAACGCTCAGAGTTCTACGAAAGGAAACTGGGTACACCACCTGCACCACGAAAACATAAAGATGGTGCACCTTTTGTCAGTGAAGGGAACGTACATACTTGTGAAGAAAGAAAGCATTCGGCAAAGTCCCATTCTCACAAAACCTCTCATTTTATTCATAAAGAAGAGAATAACAACAGATTTTCATGCCAAGATAACGAAAAACTATTTCGTGGAAATTTGAGTAAAACTGAGGATGAAGAAGAATCAGTACAACACATGTCAACTTCATCGTTTAAAGATTTAAATCATTCAGAACATGTTATTCAACCAGATGGAGAAATCGAAGTTTCCAAGGACTTTTTGTCTCCAAATGATAATTTTAAAAGAGAAACTGCTTATCCACCTTCATTGGATAATGATGTTCTCACAAGTGATTTAAAAGAAAATACGAAAATATTATCGAAGAATAAATCCTTGAAACAATCAACTTATAAATCAGATTCAAAACCAAATTCTCCAGTGAAGAGATCAAACAGTGCACACACAGGTTTTTCAATAGAAAGTATAATAGAACGTGGAGGAAAAATGACTAAGTTCCAAGCAAGACAAGCCTTTTCTACATATTTAGCTAGAGTGCAAAAGAGATTGGTTATTGAAAGTCAGAATAACGCTAACTCGAATTCTTCAAATGATATACAAATAGCTGATGAACAAATGGATCTTGTACTTCGATTTTTAAGACGTGCTTCAAAAAGTTTAACACATCAATTCCGAGTTGTTGTACCTAGTCGGAAGCTATCACTTTCCCAACGGAAACATATTTTAGCGAGCATGTTAGCTGATTTTATACGAATCTATACTAAAGAATCAGAAATGATGCGTGCACATTTGGCTACATCATTAGACCAGGAAAACGAAGAAGAGCGAAATAGTAAAGGAGTAGAAGATGTTGAGTTTGGTGATTTTCTTAATCTGGCTTATGAGGCGCAACTAGAGCAGATTCTTACAAATTACACTAAAGTAAATAAATCTGCAGGTATTTTTATCAGCACACGAGAACGTTCCGTAAAATCAGCAATGAGTACTCCAACAAAACAACGACGTACTGATGATATAGATATTGAAGAGGACGATAATGTTGCGATAGCAGCCAATAAACGAACGGTCTCTCGCCCGGCTTCACAAGTTACACAAATGTCTGTACAAAATCAAGTAGTAGAACCACCTGGATTTAAAGCAGCTCCTATGGTATATAGTCAACGGTTACAACGTCCTACTTCTGCTGCATCCTTGCGTTCTTTATATCCCAATTTCGCTTTACAACGCAATAACAATAACAGTGCTAATACCTTTTCGACTTCAACACCGATTAATAATAGACCCGCTTCTTCTGCTAGTGTACGAAATTCACCATCATATAATCTAGCATCGTCGTATAATTTACAATTTGCAGTACCCAGTGTAGAAACCTACGATGAAACAGCGATAAATAATGCTCTTCAACGTTTGGCTGTTAGACAACAGGCTCGTCAATATGCAGCTTATAAAGTAAATACCGTTTTAGGTCGGCCAATGGCAAGTGATTCTGAAGCTACCCTTATGAAAAATAAATACAAACCAGCTACTTCTCCATGTCAACGACCTCCAGGCTATCTTTCAGAAGCTAGCAAAGAATTTAATAACGCAGGTGCATCATCTGCTAACAATCTTTTACAACAATTTCATCAGTCTCATGCACTTTTAGAACAAAGTCGGGCGAAACATGATGCTCTTCTTCAGGCTAGTGGAACGAGAACTCTTAGTGATACTAACCAAGAATTATCAACGTGTCCCAAACCTCCTCCTGGACCAAAGTCAACTGTTCAACAACGTCTTGCAAATTCACGTTTAGGAGTAGCTTATAAAGCTGCAGCTGAATAAATTATTCAATATTTTCGTTTTGTACATAAATTTTCGTCCTTTTTCTAAATGAATATTTCATTTGAAATTATTTAATATGTGTAGTCGTTCAACAATTACTGATGAAGGGCCAATATCCGGAAACTAATATACACATATATTTTGCTGCTTTTATTGATGTTTATGAATTGTATTTCTAACATATTCATTCAAGCTTGATACTTTTATTGTTTGAAATTTGTATATTTAAAAAAGTGACAAAAACCGCATATGAGTTAAAATTCAAATCTACATCTATACTTTTTATCATTAATATACATATTTAGTAAAATTTACTTTAGAAAGGAACATTTTTCTGAAATTAAAAAAAATTCTATAGAGCAGATTTTTGCAAATGAAAAAATAAACTGAATCTGGTGCTACTTAAGTTCTTACTCGGGAAAATCGTTGTATTTTTTGGAGAAGTATTTTGTCACTTTCTTTTTGAGGGCACCTCTCCAGTCGAGTTTGGAAAGAATTGTTGCCTGGAAAATTGACATTCCATTCCGTACTGGCTTTGGTGTACACATAATGGGTATAGTGATTTTGCGACTGAAACTAATATTTGCCTGATGTGGCTAGTTTATTGAGTGGGATTTTCCAGGGAAAACTGCCAGATCGTGTCGAATGCTTTTAAAAATTCAAGTGTTATATAGGACCTTATAAGATACAATAAAGCATGCCTAAATATATTTTTATTTTTTGCCGGGGCTAAATTATACAGAGATTGTTTCTTCCAAAGATATTTAAATGCAACTACCCTTAAATATCCTTAGTTTCTCCTCTTATTTTGAGTTATTAAACAAAATGATTATTTGCACTAATGATAGATTATGTAATTCATTAATCAAATTTTGTTATGCTTAGTTCTATGTTATTTTATGAAGTCAGTCGCGGCACCGGGTGACTGGAAGTGCCGAGCCCCTTCCCACTTTTTGGGTTGAGCCCGCTCCTAACATTTAGTACTATAATACCCTTCCCAATAATTTCGGGTTTGATTATTTTTTTTGTAAATACAAATGTATTAAATATACTTATAAAAATATTTCAATACGTTCTCAGAGGGCGATATTTTTTTAACTCTTCTAAGGAAGGAGCCCCAGATCACCTACCAAGAGTCTGAGGATAGAGAGCGCAACTTCAAGGGGTTCAAGGACCTGCAAATATTTCCATTTTGTTCAAAATATCAAGTTAGATTCCTCAATGTGAATATGGATTTTTTGTATTCTGTCCTCCCAATCATATAAATGATCTAATAAGTGGACCCACACACAGAGGAGCTCTGTTAATGGTACTTTTTAATGGAACCAAAGAATACATATGTTTTAGATCAAAGTCATTGATATGAACTCATTAAAAATAGATAATTTCAGTAGTACATATATTCATTGATGTACATATTTGTTAAGCATACCTACATTATATCTTGGCCTAATATTATTCACTGTTTTTTGCTGCTGGTTTGTGCATTTGCCAAAATATGAAAAGTTATATTGACACTTTTATGAAAATCTTCCCTTTTATAATATTTTTATGAGGCCCTACAAAGGAAGTGTCACACTAATATTATTTTTATCTGCTTCTTTCCATTCAATTATATCATGTTTATGTACATAATTTTATTCTAAGGGACCATAATACTTCTTCTTTAGATATTCGAGATTGAATTCCGTACCTAATTTGTTACACACAACTGCTGACTTTCATAAGAATTATAATATTTTACATTTTGTCCATTTTTTTACATGTATCTGTGTTGAATTTATGACGATTTTGTTGCCAATTTACCAGTAAAGTATAATTTGGAGTTGTTAAAAATAATTTTTGTTTTACCTATGTATTTACATGTATAAATAGTTGCTCATCTGTTGGCATATAAATTATGTATTCTACAAGTACATTTATTGTAAACTTATATCTATTTTATACAAAAATATTAGGTATTTTTCAAACATGGCTGTGTATCATCCCATTACCTTTTAAATCATCATTAAATATACCTACCAATTTTAAAAACCATTTTTAATGTTATGAAGTGAACCCACAGATTTCAATTATACCTGCCTATAACGTCTTTGAGTGAATCTCAAAGATATTTTGGGGAGACAAGATAACACACACTTAACTGATTTATGTGGTTGTAATTGCTCAAACAAAATTACTATCAGTTTAGGTTTTATTAAGGAAGTTATCAGTTTATTAAAATCTTATGATGATTTTGGTGAATACTACATATTAACAAGATGTTCATGAAGCTTTCCTTAAAATCATTAGCAATAACAATATTGTTTTGTTTTTTTAATTTTAATGATCTTTCTGAAACTACATCCATTTGCTCCAATCAGTTCTGTTAGACTTACAAAAAATGCAGTAATGTAGTTGTTCCTAGTATTATTTTTTTGGTATTATTTGTCACGTTGGTTCTTCAATTAACCGTGGCCATTACATTTATCTAAGGAATATATGCACATTGTTAGTATAAATGTAATGATTCCACCATCTCAAAAGTTGATTTTGATCTGCCTTTTAATTCAACTAGTGCTTATTTTGCCTCTTACAGCTTGAATAATAACTAGATTATGGGAAGAGTGACTGTTGTGTACACATAAAACTGGTTAAAACTCACCACTTAAGGTCCTAAATCCTACACCATATTTCTTGTAATTGTTTTGAATGTAAGAACTTTACATTTTTATTTCTGAAGGAAGTGTTTCATGGATTTTGAATTTCAGATTTCGGATAAACTAGATAATACTTTCAATCACCAAGCTTGACTGACCATCTTATCATGCTTTAGCTTGGGTGTAGAACAAGATGCACATGATTGCGTAGTTTTGATTTGATGTTGAAAAGATGTTTTTTTTAGGTTGAAACCATATATTTTTGCACATCTTTTAGTTTGATTATTTTCATTTCTATGATGTTACTACTATCGAAGGCTTGAAAGATTTCAATTTTTAATTTATTATTTTTTAATTTTATATGCTTGCTGCACAGTAAAGATTTTATTCTATATATAGGTCAAAGTGATGAGATTGGTTCATTTAATTTATTTAAAAAATAAAAATTTGTGTTTTACAAGCAAATATTCAAGCTACTATATGTGGTTTTGGAGAAGGCTTCTGAGAATCAGCTACAGAGAGTACAGAACAAATGCTAGCATATTTGAAGAGCTAAAAACATCCACCCCTCCTATTAAGACACATTCGAAAAAGGAAACTATCCTTCTATGGATACCAATGTAGAGGAGATGGATACAACTTTACCAGAGCAATTCTGTAAGGCAAAATCGAAGACAGTCGTATCTTGATAACATCAGAAAATGGTCTGGAATGAGTATGGATTTAGTCAACACAAAATTTAGCGGATCATTTCAAATGGGTCGACCGAAGTTCAGCAATGAGCTTATCGTCATCATCATCATCATCATGTAGTAGTAGTAGTAGAAAATAATAAAGGTTATATTTTATTTAAAAAGATAAAACGATCCAGTGACATCACTAATACCATACCATTCGTTTAGAGGACGATTTTAATCTACTTCCACGCAGTGTTTCCTGAAAACATTATGACAGCTAAACACTCAAAAACCGACAGACACAGCATCCCGGACCAAACTCTATCCCCACGCAGTGTCTTTCATGAGTTGCAAGGGCCCACAATCCTACAACCAAAACGCGACATCATCAAACATCTAGTACATGCAATCGATGCCATAGTTATGCTACTACAAGAAACTCATTCTAAAAACGACAATGATATTAAAATTGACGGTTTTCAACTTGTTGCTACTACTCACAGTCTATGTACAAAGACAAAGACAGGTACTCGTTTCTCCAACATCACTATATATCGTCAAGCAGTGACCCTATTCAATGGATTGCTGCGACTATCGATAAAATGACAATAGTGAATTTGTACAAGCCGCCACCATTCACGTTCTTCCAGCTTCCTATCTACAACCACCCAGTTATTTACGCGGGAGATTTTAACTGTCAACACGAAGACTGGAGATACAACCACACAACCCATAATAGAGAATCTCTGAGTAACTGGGCATTTACACAAAACCATACACAACAAACAACCAGGTACATTCTACTCAACTAATTAGAATTCCTTCACAAACCCTGACTTTGTGTTCACCAGTACAGACGGAACATCAACAGAAGCAATACCATCCAGAACTATCTTCCTCAGATTTCCAAACTCATAGTACCGCCCATCTATCATAACTCACACAGTACACCAACTCCGACTTATAATTGTCTTTGAACTTCAAAAAGATTAACTGGGAAGATTTCTCGAACATATAACTTCCCCAATTGACCAAAGATAACTTGAACACATCTTTCACTGAATTCAAACATGCTCATCAAATGCACAAAGAAAAACATCCCTACAGCCCATAGGAAGACATATGTTCTGGGCTGGGACGAGAAAAGTGAAGCACAGAGAAACAAATACCATACAAGAGGCTCAATCGGCTGCCAAAGAGGTAATCTCACACTTAGACACTATAAGACTGGAAAGGTGGTTGGAAGCAGTCGAAGGAATCGATTTTACACACTCTAGCTGCACTGAATGGAGATCGTTCAACAAACTAGCTGGAAACAACAAGAAAATTCACACCACAAGCAGGCACATAAATCCAACCACAGTAGCTACGCACTTTATCAACAATGGAAAATTCAAACACCATGACAAGTACCTTCACAAGACCAGTCAAGAATGAACTCAAAATCGAATGGAGCAAAACTATAGTCAACCTCAACCTAAGAAAACCTATTCAACCTGAGGAACTAAATGCAGCCCTGAAGACATTTAGAACCAGACCAAATACATCCTGAATTCTTTATTCATCTCAGCAATAAAGTTAATATATGGTTCTAACAATTACTTTCAACATGCATCGAACATCAAAAGATCCCAAAAATCTGGCGACATGCAAAAATCATCGGTAAAAGACCTATTAGTCTCCTTTGTATCATTTACAACCGTATACAACCAATCAAAGAATTACAAATTCCCCCCGAACAAACTGGTTTCCGAAAAGGATTATCTACAACTGACCAAGTGACCCTACTAACCGATGACATTGAAGACCCTTTTGAAGACGGTCTTAAGAGTGATACCATATTTATCGACCTCTAAGCAGCATACGAAACTGTCTGACAAAAAGGGTTAATTCTCAAGCTTCTAAAACTCATACCTAACAAACACATCGTCCACTTTCTGACAACTCTCATATAACAAAGAACCTATACTCTATATATTGGAAACAAAACCATCTCCAAGAGGCAAATCTTGTGCGCAACGAAGGATCGAATTTTGTGGAAAGACATGGTCGCCACCTCCTCATAGAACATGGCATTTGAAGAAGAAGATATAGCTATAATTTTTTTTAAATATTCATTTTTACATTTGCTACGATTGTGCAATCACTATCCATGTATTTTTCTTTATATTACATATCATAATATTGCCTAAGGCAAGTATCAAATAAAATAGGATGATTTTGTATAGCATCAACAAGAAGTACCTATTTCACTGGGCGGGACAATAATAATTTAATTCTATTTTGTTGTACCTAATGGTAGGCGAAGTAGCACTTTGCAGTGATTGCAGAAAAGGTCACTGAGTCAACCAGGTAGCATTTACATTTCTCTCAGTCATTTATTAGTCGCAGTGAAAGTTTAGTTTTACTCAGTCAAATCTTTGCCGTTTTCTGAGTGAATTCACTTCGAAAACTGTGCGAACATTCACATACAATTAACTCATAACAGTTGACTGCGTCTGCATTTTGCAGCCGGTGTGAATCAAGGCATAAAGCTGCTTTTACATTGTCGATTTAGTAGTAGCAATAAAAATTAAGTTTAAATTTTAACCAGTTAAATATTACAGATATTTGGGGGAATATGCCAAAGTGATCTATGAAGAATCCCGATGTTGTGGAACATTATCAGCTATATTTATATTTTTTTGATAATTGTGGGTCGCAGCAATCGGTCTGGTTTTAGCTAGACCACTTTTTTGGTCAATGCCCTTTTTCTAATAGTGAGGGAAAAAATCAAATTTTAATACTTACCGAAACAATGTTAAATTTTGAATTAGATAGATACTTAGACTGTCTTACGCTAAAGGCTTCTATACCTATGTTTTAAAGCTTATTTCAGGCATATTTATTTGAACTTTAAAAATCGCAATTTTCTCTCGGGTGGCTTAATTCCGAAATCCCGAGAGGAGTTCAAACATTTCACATACCTTTTTTGATCAAATTTACGGGGCCGTCTTAAAAGCTTGATACTGGTTTGTAGTTTTATGATATATGCGAAGATTATTTTGTTTTATTATGACAATATTATGGACAATTTATTATAAGCGCAAATCATAAACCGTCTTATTAAATAGGAATACCAATTAATTCCTACTTCAATTTTTTATGTTCAACCATTTCAAAAATAAATATACAATATATTTTATATCATTTAGAATTTAGAATTTAGTATATTTATTTAAATTAAATAAACATTGCTCTTTTCTATCTAAACTTATTTATATATCTATATTACTTTACAAAAAACGCCCGCAGTTTAGAGTTAATGGTATTTTTTTGAGAAAAAAGTAAATGTGCGTTTATTTTTATGCAATGGCTATTAGTTCGTCTAGACTGACCCGGTTTTAGTGAGCTATTGGTCCGTCTGTTTATTATATATATATTTATTTATCATATAGGTAGCTCTGTTCAAAACATTGGGATACTTTTATATCTCATTACATAACTAAAACTAATTTTTTATCTAACAAATAAAATAACGTCACTATTGTTACATGACAGAATAATATATATAAATGCTATTGTTCTGTCAAATCTACAGCACTATCCTTAGAGTTTTTTTTTTGGCATAAGTACATTTTTGTAATAAATTTTTTTCTGCATTTATTTAATTAATTTAAAAATAAATTTCAGAAAGGAGTCCAACAGGGATGCATTTTTTCCATGGATCTGTTCAGGGTCATCTACAAAAGAGGGTATTGGAAATGAAGTCCAAATAATGTGGCAAGAATTTTTTTAAAAGGACTGATTTGTGGAAACACAGTACTGGTACTGTTTAGCCACATCAGTGGTAGATACAGTATTTTCAAAAAGGGGGGGGGTGCTAGAATCCACGAATTTCCAAATAACATATTATAAAAGTATTTCATAAAAACTACTTTAATAAACAAAGGGTAAGATATGTAAATACACAACATAAATCCATGGGCACAACTTCTGTCTATATATATGTAGTGTACATTAATTACTGGAGCCTTATCCTTGAATATAAAGCCTTGTTTAAACAAATGAAAAAATTTCCAAATGGCACTTAAAAATTCCGAATATTCAAAAAATAAAAAGGGGGGAGAGCGCTCCATGTGCCCCCCCTTGGATCCGCCATCGAGCCACATGACAAACATGTTTTTAATAAGTTATTTAATAATTTATTTTAATGATAATTTAGTGTAATAAAATAACTTATTCTCGAGAAAAACTGAGGTTTTAAAAAATACCATCCACCATGTGGCTAAGTACAGCATTGTGTTGTGGAAACCATTATTGGATTTTTATAAACTTTTTGCTAAATTGGGATAGTTATTTTTTTTTCGAATAAATCTTTTTCTGCATTTTTAAATAAATCTGAGGAGTCCAACAGGGATACATTTTCTTTTGGATCTGTTCAACTCTACATACAGTGCATGGTTGGACACTAGGCCTATCAATCAAGACTTTAAAAATCTGACAACATTGACACCTAATAAGTATATATTTTGATAGGTTGGTCTACAACTAGTCTCTGTAGGTAGGTCTCATAACTCAGCTTCTTCAGATATATTTGGTATTTTGTATATATACTACTTATTACTTTTTTATAAGAATGATTTATATGATATAGTCTCAATAAATTAAAAAATCCAACAACATTGATAACTATATATTTTGATAGGCTAATTGATGACTAGTCTCTGTAGGTAGGTCTCTTTAAAGTATATTTAGCTTCTTCAGATATATTAGTATTATATATATCTATATACTAATTATTACCTTTTTATAAGAACAATTTATCTAGTATGTAAATTAAAAATTAGAAAACTTTGACAACTATGTATTTTGATAGGTTGATTGATAACTACTAGTCTCTGTAGTTAAGTCTTATTAAACCATTGTTAGCTTCTTCAGAAATATTAATTAATTTATTCTATGTAACTATTATTTACAAATAAAAATAGTCTCTAAATACATAAATACACCCCTGCCAGTTAAAAAAAACCCTAGCAAAAATTACATTACATCTGATTTTGACAACAAATTTACTATAAAACAAGGAGTAGGCAACTGCATTGAAAGCAATAAGAATCAATCAATAAGTGGTGGCCCTGGAAAGGGCCTTATATGTGCTCTCATAGTGCAAGGGGACAGGAATCAATACTTGATGGAATCACCATGTGCTGCAATCACTCTCAATCCTTCTAGGCATTGTTTCAACAGGTTGATGATAACATTTTGATTGATATTCTGCCAGACCTGAAGAGCAGAATTTCAGAGACCATCAAAACCATGGACCACCATCTTGTCAACTTCTGTCTTCACAATTCCCCACAGGTTCTCAATGGAATTGAGATCAGGTGACTGAGCTGGCCATTGGAGTACCTGAATGCCACTAAATCTTCAGGTCACAGCAGCTATATGCCCAGTTGCATTATCTTGCTGGAAGACAGTATCATTGACATAACTTTACAGTACTAACTGAGGCATTAACTCACTGGTGGACATTCCATTGTTGGTGGAGGTTGTGTGCAACAAGACTGGGATTAGCTGATAATTCTCTGATAATCAGTCTATCAAAATACATAGTTGTTGATGTTGTCAATTTTTTTAATTTACTGAGACTACTTATAAATCATTCTTATAAAAAGGTAATAAGTGGTATATGTATAAATAAAATACCAAAATATCTAAAGAAGCTAAAGATGGTTTAATGAGACCTACCTACAGAGAATAGTTATTGATCAGCCTATCAAAATATATAGTTGTCAATTTTTTTAGTTTACTAAGACTACTTATAAATTGTTAGGTTTTGAAATTATCAGACATAAAATATGGACTTTTGAAAATGTCAAAATATCGATTTTTTGAGAAATTTTCAATTTTTGATGCATTATTAAAAAATGTCTGATAT
>JAUYWI010144860.1:2723-19791 GCA_034780595.1 Parotoplana pacifica | reverse complement strand
GCATTGGGCACGCACCATTACCCGTTGGGCTCACACCACTGGGGCTGGACTAAAAGAGAGCATTGGGCACGCACCATTACCCGTTGGGCTCACACCACTGGGGCTGGACTAAAAGAGAGCATTGGGCACGCACCATTACCCGTTGGGCTCACACCACTGGGGCTGGACTAAAAGAGAGCATTGGGCACGCACCATTACCCGTTGGGCTCACACCACTGGGGCTGGACTAAAAGAGAGCATTGGGCACGCACCATGACCCGTTGGGCTCACACCACTTTTGTTGCGGACGCACCATTTGATCCAATCTCTGTGTGTTTTGGTGCGTGTGGCTAAACTCTCTCTGGTTATTTTTTTGCCTGTGGGTAACAATTTATGGTTTTCATATTTAAAAAAAATGTCAATCCATAATAACATATTGATCGGACTACAAGATATCGTTCTCTATAGGAGGAAAGTGCTCTAAAATGTGTTACTTTATTTGACCAAAACACAGGCAACTAAAAGAAATATCAATATTTTAATAAACAACACATTTTAAACTACGATCATCCATACTTTTGCATAAGCAGATTAAGAAATTAATTGTTTCTTTCCGTTGATTTTGTGGAAAATATAACCCAAGTGTTGTCGATAAATAACTGGTATTCCTGCATTCGATTGCCTTGTAAATTGGACTGGTCCAGCAACTGTTGTAACGTGTCTGCAAATCTTCCAAATTCTTCATCTCTTTCATTCATAGTCACTGAGGCTAATAGGACTAGAGCTTTCCTTTATAGTTCTACGGCGCACTCAGACATCTACATAGTTCCACTCAGGGATACTCCTGCTACCAACAACTCTGCTTATATATGACTATAAGTAATAAAAATACAATACTGACAGTTCTAGTGTTTTGACAGACTTTAAAAAGCACAATATGATAATCTAATACAGGATGTAAAATAGGAGAAATCAATATCAATAATCTGCGATATGCAGATGACACAGAAGATCTCCAGAAAATTGTGGATGAAGTCACCAAATACAGTGAGAACAAAGGCTTGAAAATGAATATAAGAAAGACGAAAGTATATGTCCTGCAATGTCACCAATTGTTTGCTCGTCCAAGATGTCGTCATCTAATTGTTCATTATCAGAGAGTGAGTTGTTGTCCGGTGGTACTATAAACAGCATCTATTTCTTCATCAGCAGACCAATTTTCAATTATACTAACAGCTTCTTCTAGTGCTATTGCTCTCTCTCTGTCTCTCATTTTATAAGATTATTATTCACTTTTGAACTTGTTCAGCACTGTTTGTTGTTCATTCTTTTCTGCCACAGCAATGGGGTTCAAATACAGCAACTCATTCTCCTTTAATTTTGCTAGCAACAAACAAAAGTGAGCATTGCGTAGCACTATGCCAACCAATTGACTGTAAGAAGACGAATTTCCTGAGATTTCTGCCAGGGAATACTCAGTTTTTGTTTCTTTTTTGAAGGTTCTGGAAGCAACGTTGGGGATTTCGCAAATTTCTTTCGTGATATTCAGTACTGACTATTTGGCATTTGTTAGAGTGAAAAGGGTAATTCCCTTTAATCTGCATCTCAGAAGTGTAAACTTTTTTTTATTTAAGTAATTATAATTTCACTATGGTAAATCAATAAATGCTGTTTCTAACTTAAAATTATTGGATTTTGTTGGTCAAAAATTGAGACTAACTACATAGAATAGAAATGGGGGGGGGATTACTTGTTGAGATATACAGGATATGATCGCAGTAAAGTTTGACGGATGCATTTGGCCTCCATTCCATGGAGGAAACATAAAATCCTCTGAGTTGATGCCAAACACATCCACCAAAACCTCACGATATGCTAACGACAGTCTGTGGCATTTATTGTTCATTTGGATGATCGGGAAACCGTAGGTTTTAAAGGATTTGTGATTTTCTAAAATGGAATAAATATATCATTGATCTATCACATCTCCAGTAATTATTTTAGGAGCATATCAGAGTACAGTCTTACTGAAATTGCTGCCTACAACAGTTGGGTACAATTCTTTCAATAAGTGTACTTTATAGGTACGCGTGTAAACAGAGGTTTTTATAATTAGAAAATATACAAACATGATCTATGTATATTTTACAGGCATTCGATGAAACTAGATAGTACGCCTAATGCCTGAAAATCAGTCGTTTAGTGAAATGGCCTGTTCAGAATTTCACTGAGTTTGGCATAACCGGGAGTTTTCTGAAAAGAGTTAAGTTGAGTTAGGCTAATCCTGTGGATCTACTACCAAAAATTAAACTTTATGCTATTTCACAAAGTGACTGATTCTCAGGCATGACGCATAATGCCTAGTTTCACTAAATGCCTGCACAACATATCTGGTTTGCTGGTGTGTTTGTAAGCGCAATAAGCTAATCTTTTCGTCCGTTCTTTGGATGGGATTCGCCAGGTCTTCCAACGTCATGTTCCTTAGCGGTTGTATTCGTACTGGAAAAAAGCCGCCATGGAAAGAACGCTTCTGTCACGTAATCTAAATAGAGAAGAGACGGGTTGGTTACATTATGATATTGAGGAAGTTGAGCCGCCTTCTTGTCCCCAAGGCGGACGGAGCGGCCCGCTTGGTGGTAAACTTCAAACATCTTACAAAGTCGCTAGCCACGCAGAGAATAGGTTTACGCCCCCTTAGTCGCTAAGGTCCGAGAAGGTTTCGTTAAGGAAGGCTGGGTTTTCACGAAAATAGACCTGAAGGATGCTTTTTACACGTTTCCTCTTCATAGTACGGCAAACTCTAACTATTACTTTATATACAAGAACTTGCCGGATTATAGATTCGGCCAAGGTCACTCCTAAGTAGGTCACCCTTGACCTAGTTTCCCGCGCCAAGGAGATGGTTGCACTTGTGCGGGGAACCCGAATATCTATCCGCTAGGTTCACACCAGACGGGATGAGACCCAGGCTAAGAAATGTTAACTTAGCGAGCAGAACAAAGAACCTGACATCGATCGGTAGGGCCGGGGACCCCCTCTCTACTGCAGAAGCAGAGGCAAGCAGTCCGTTAGGATGAAATCGAATCTTCCTGCAAGCAGAATGGCAGTGGTGTTTAGAGCAGTCCTTTCCATTTGGAATTGGTTTATTGACTATCTGATAGAGATGTGTGTGCTCGGTTATGAGGTGATTGCTGAGGTAAATGAGGCATTGGGTATATCGATCTTCATTTTGGCGATAGTTGCTTCCAGGTATAGCAGTAACTCCGTTTCAGGGTAGGTTGGTTTTGGCGGGTGGTAGAGAACCCCGAGGATATAAGACGAATTTTGGAAAAAGGCTTCAAGCCATTGTACTTCAAAAGGTGGGCTTGGCAGGTCGATCTCCTCAGTTGTGATGTTGTCTTTGATGAGCAGTGCGACCCCACCGCCTTTTCGTTTCTGACGATCTCTCCTTGTTATTGTGTAGTTTTGGATTTTAATCATGTTCGCTTTGTGTTTGGTCTTTAGATGTGTTTCGCTAATGAAGGCAAAGTCAACACTATACCCGGAGAGGTCGCAGAAGAGATGGTCTAAGGCGTGTGGCTTGGCAATCGAAGCGGCGTTGAGAACATATATGGTGGGTGTCACAGTGTTGAAAGAATGCCGGATAGGATTGCGCTGACTACTGACTGGAGAGGGCGCGCACCTGATTTTAATCAGGTAGCTTCTGTTGTGTTGCACACTGGGCCTGATAGGGGGTTGCAGGGTTGCCGGTTGTGTTGTTTGTTGCAGCACAGTACATGAAGGGTCATGGTTTACGGAGTTGTGGCTAAGATGATCGACGACAGCTTTTGTTGGAGTTTTTTGTTGATTATGGCGAGACCTGGCATTAGACTGTTGTTCTGGACTGCTACATCAATACTATTATGAAGTATGGCAGCAAAGCTTGGACCATGAACAACAAAACCGAAAATGCAGTAGAAATGTGGTGTCTAAGACGTATGCAGAAGATCTCATACTCAGATAGAGTTATGAATAAAGAAGTGCTGAGAAAGAAGCCAAATCTCTGTAGCAACATCAGAAAAAGTCAAGCAACTTTCTATGGACATGTCATGAGAGGAAAGCGATTAGAACATCTAGTAACTACAGGAAAGATCGAAGGTAGGAGTAGCAGAGTGAGGCAACGAAAGAAGAAGATTACAGACTGTTTGGGTAGCTGGTTAAATGTAACTCCAATCAACATCATTCGCGCTGTAGATGACAGAGAGGTTTAGGACCATGGTCGCCAACGTTAATGAGCACGGCACTTGGAAGAAGAAAAAGAAGACAGATTTACAAAAAGCCATTTTTCCGTGAATGTAATACAACATCACTTTTTTAAATGCTTATGAATGACATCATCAGAAGGCGAATTGAATGAACATAAAAAATACGATTTTTCAAGAAATAGGAAATTAACATAAGAACAACCACTTGTGAATGGTTTTCATAACTTTCCTCAAGAATTTTTTTTTAGGATTTTTAGTATGTCATGTAGAAACACTAGAGAGCTATTAAAACCATGGAAAAACCTTGTGAAGCAATTACAGTTTTGACCCGAGAATGACGGGACTTAATACAAAAATTGATCAATAATTATAAATTCAACCATTTTTATGTTTACTGTAATATGGACATTTTTTGGTGTTAAACTAAAGGAGAACAATAAAATGATTGAATGTTACTGAAACTAATTTTGTATTCAATTTTACGTGAATTTAATGAATAATATAATACTGAAACTTAAACTAACTTTGAATCGAAGAATCAAATCATATTTGAGAAGAAGTTCATAGGCAACATACGTCAGAGAATGATTGTTTGCAATGGGAGTGAGGGAAAACAGGTCAAAGGTCCAATTGTCAATACCCTCCTGAAAAACATTGCAGAAACATTCTATATTTAATTGGAATATGACAGAGCCTATTAAGCGTTTTGCAGCATTGTTTTCTACAGAATATCTGCTGTAAAAACTTTTGAACAAATTTACACATTGATTATTTAGTCAAAAAATATTACAGGGATTATGTATTAGTTTTACGTAAAAGGAAACACTAACTTTAATAAGCTTCAGGGCTTCTTCAGGGACACGAATAGTTTCAACAACCCTTCTTCTGCAAATTCTGAAAGGAATATATTGTAATGTTATGTCAATTTTTATATACAAATAAAGAAACCAACTGCGATATAGCACTCAAGCCTTCCAGCAACTAATAGTTGCGACATTCATTTCTTAAACGCAAAATGTTAGCAAAAGATGCTACAATTTTCGGTGCTGAAGCTATCATCTTTTGTTTATTTTTTTCTATGAGACATATTGGGTCACCGATCGTTACTGTCTGCAGCTGATCACAGTTTTCAAGTATTTACAAATTAAAGTGAATAGAGTTGGCGATATAAACATCAGGTTCAGACAACCATATTTAGCTGGTACCCTTTACTAGCTTTTAATAGATGTTAGAGATTGATCAGAGATATTTCATATCTTTATTCTTCAAAAGGTCTCGCTTTCCTTCTAATTTTCATATTTTCTTTTTTTACAAATTATTATAAAAGAGCCCTTGTTTCATTAAGCAATGATATGCAAAAAAAGTGTAGGCACTTTCTAAGCTACGCACGGTGAGGCAGTATATGTATAATCCTCTGGGCAACACAGGGCGGGGCCACAACACATTAATCGGACTGCGATTGGCCACATCAGATGGATTGGTGTTAAGTTATCATTTTTCATCTTTTATTTTTCAGAATCTTGTTCAATGAACCTTAAACCCTGATTTGAATATTGCGCTGCTCAAATTGCAATTTTTCTAATAGAACTAAAGTACATTTAACAATCGTCAAGCTAAATTACAAAAGTATCCATTAAATCTTAAATATTCTATTATCATGATACACATATTTTCCCTTTATATTATATTTATATTGCATACTAAATAAGTGTTTGTTATATCTATTAGATACTTTCTTCAAGATCATTAGAACGGTCCCTTTCTATTAGAAATGTTTATTATTTTGACTAGTTTTAATAACTTAATGGTATATATCCACAATACATAAACTTTGTATACAAAAGCAATGGGATTAAGAGGATTAATAGTACCTATGATATATTAAAACAGGAGTACATGTATCCACAAAAGCCATGTTGGCAGAAATTTATTTTACATTCATTATAGTAAATTTCTCTAATGACGTTTTCAAATCACAACAATGACATTATAAATAAGTGTACTATCTAGTATACATACATAATATTTGGGTGTAGATATTGAACATACTTTTCAACCATAATACCAACTCGAATGGCATTAGCAATTTTTCGAAACTTTGGCTTTTCAGCTGCTGGTTGTAGGGATACTTGGGATCTAGTAAATGTTGAAGCTAGCCAATCGCGGACTTCATTGGGAACAAATTGTTTATCAACATCTGTGAATGAGTCATCACCGCTACTGCTGTACAACCTCCTAAAATATTAATGTTTTTTTGTTATTCTTTAAAAAATACAATCCTTACGAGTAACTTCACATTAAGTTCACATAGCTACTTTATAAAATTTCACATTTTCCAAACAAAAAGTCCATGTAAAATTCATCAAACCTGTGTTAATATAAGCCACCTTTTTCTTTGTAAAATCAAAAGAAGTTTAACTGTCAAGGAACACTGTATATTTTGAAAGAGTCGAGTGATCGGCAGTTACATTCAGATCCACAACAAGAAACATCCTTGCAAAAATATCCTTTCTTTTAAGATAATTTATTTACATGCATAGTTTAGTTAAAGTCAGGATATCATACAGAAATAACTAAATAAAAGTCCTATTTTTGTACATTTTTGATGAGCAAACCAGTCTTTTGTCCTGTAGGTGTCTACCTATCCACCCTCTATTTCTTCTTATTCTTCAATTCTTGTCGCCTGAAATATCTACTTGGATTATCTTGGAGCAATGTGGCAATTCAGTCCATATAGACCA
Source organism: Parotoplana pacifica (assembly GCA_034780595.1). Taxonomy (NCBI): domain Eukaryota; kingdom Metazoa; phylum Platyhelminthes; order Proseriata; family Otoplanidae; genus Parotoplana; species Parotoplana pacifica. The sequence goes on along the minus strand of JAUYWI010144860.1, from coordinate 12,827 downwards.
TCACAGCGACGATAACCCATAGCACTATGCTCTTTACAAACGACACACGATGTAACCAGTAACCACTACGGCACACTTAGACCGAATGAAAGCCTCTTCACGGTCCTTGGGCTAAGACCGGTTCTCATAGGACACATTGACCACTTATCAGACGGGTTTCGAAGGTGGAGTGGAACTTTTGAAACCCTATCCACCAGGTAACTACAGTGAGCCTCGAAACGCGTACTTCCCGATTCTTGACTTGCGCGCTAACCACCCAACTACTGGCTGCCCCCTTGTCCCCCATCTTTCCCAAGTAAAACAATCTCCATTGTTTGTTTTTTTGTTCGAAATCGTAATGAGCCATAAACATTGTACATAGTGGAATACCATTGCCTGAATAGTAGACTTTTTTAAAATTAAAAACCCAACATTGTTTACAAAGCATTTTATATTATATCTAATTTTACTTTGAAATGCAAAATCTTATTTTAAATGTCATTGGTGTGTACACAATACCAGGTAGGCAGTGAATAACACCCTCAAAATTTTTTTTATTAGGTATTGTATTTATTCTACGTATGTATGTATTACTAAAAAAACAGCTTGTAAAGCAATTTGTATTCAATATAAAATATCCATTGAATCAGACAGCTAAGGTATTTATCGTATTTTTGTTTGAATTGCTGATATTTACAAAACATAGGTATCCATAGCAATTATCTACATAATAAAATACATGCATGTATGTATCTCTCGAACAACAATGTCTTTCTAAAATACTTTATATCAAAGCATTTACATTTTGATGCATTTAAACTTTCCCAACATCAACGAATCAGATTTTATAATGATGATTTATACGCTTGCTTTGATATGCTGTACATAACACTTTATTATTTTTTTTCTAATAATATCTGCTAAGTATTTAAAACAGAGTATTATAAATAGCTACAGCAGCTACAGATGAGGATTTAAGTCTTTTAATAACCTATATGATGTAGGTACATGCATACGTATTACGTTGTTTCAGTTGAAATTAGAGAATTAAACAAAAAGAACTTTAAGATTTAATAAATATAGGATATCAGTGTTCAAATATAAGAGTTATGCCTCCAACTTCCTTAAATGGCCACCCGAAAGACAACAATATATGTTTTTGTATTTTTTTAAATACATATATTCTACTAAAGTCATGTAAGTATTGTGTGATTCTAATTCGGGTTTGAAGAATCATATTAAACTCTTTGTAAACAGTGTATTATTACTAAAAATATCATTATGCATAAAAATGGGTTCTATATGTTAATAAATATTATGTCGCCTTTCTTTTCTGCGGGAAGTCATTATATTTTCGAAGCAATACACTCTAATCAAGGACTCTAATGTAACATTTATTTGTATGTTAACAATTATATACTATGAAATTTCTCCAGAGTGCGCTCAAGAAAAAGTAATTGATCCATCATCAGACATGGTAATTATTCATTTAAAATGTTCAACTTATCAATTTGAAAATCTTCAATAGGACATCAATTTCAGGTGCCGTTTCCGAAGCATTCAATGACCTTGACCAAAAAGTCATTTTAAATGTTAAGTTTGGGTTTTACCTAATGACTTAAATGTAGGTACCTTGTTAATATTAATTTTTAAAAAGATATCCAAAGAAGGTATTTCCACAAAATAGATTTTTTTAATTGACATACTGAGTTCGTGACACAATATGAATTACCTTGACTCATCCATATACACAGATTCCAATACTGATATCGTATATTGCAAATTTGCCACTAGAGCCTCAACAGGGACTTGTTTAGCTTCTATCATCGGTACCAAACGTCGTAGCCTACAAGTACATAAAATTAAATTGATTTTACGAGTAATGAGGCAGCAGGCATTTTTCTAGGAGCAATTGAACAAGTTTGAACATATACCTACGTTAAAAATAAAACTATCAGACTCATAAGGTTTAGTGGTTTATTAGGTAGACATATCAAGAAATCTTGAGTTAAAAAATGATCCGTTTTCTTCAGAGATAAATAAATGAATCAAAACAACATTTTTTCTATCATATTTTTCAGCATAAAGAAATTAATAGATACTTTGTATTTGTACTTTGAGTGATTCCTAGAAGTAAACGAATATATATCTCAAATGCTTGACATTCTGTGCTTGACATTCTGTATGGTTACTATTGAAACCGCCAATGCTTTAGATGATCAAACCGCAATAAGTTTCCATACAATAATTACCGGACTGAACACATGTAATTAGCTTCACTGGTTCCCGGCGCAGGCATACCATCCACGCCAAGTTGAGTTCGCGCATATTTGGCTGTGTCCGAGTTGGCAAGTTGGCTGTGAATGTACTCAGAAATGGGGCCACCTGGAGGGCTGATCTGGGACAGTTCGTTGAGCATTGAACTATATCCGACCGTATTAGATATTGATCTGACCCTTTTGTCGGCTGAAAAGGGTATAAAGGAATAAAGCCATACCAAATTAAATTACATAGAATCAGTATAATACAACATTATGTAGCTATTTTTTATTTCTTCCTCTTTTATTAGTTCATAAAAGACAACATGAGGGTTGAATTGTGTTTCTGGAAAATAACTTTTTATAAGGGAATCATAAAATGTAGGTACTGGATTTAGAGATAATGGAACATTTTAGATAAAACATATCACACACATTAACAAAAAAGCATGTGAATATAATTGTTTACAATTAGAAAGTACAAAATGAAGAAACATATTGTGATGGAATTCATGAAAAGAAAGAGATTAACATGTACTGACAACAATTTCCTGCCGCGTTTAACTACACGAATATAATTAGAGTATTACTGAAGAAAACAAAGAATGATTATTTGTATGAAACAAATTTAATTAATTAAATACATACCTGTTTATTGTTGGTATAAAATTTACACCCTAATAATGGCAGGGTCCTATAGCAATCAATGGCGAAAGACAGGCAGAATGAAACAATGAGCTACCTTTTTTCTATTTCTGACATTTTTAGTTTCGTTCCAAAAATACATATTCTATTTGTATATTAAATTAAAAATATACCAAACCAAACATATGTGTTACTAACATCCTATTCCCCAGAGTACATAGTTTAGTTTCGAACCAGGTACCTCTGGATTGAGAGTCCAGTGTCCAACCACACGACCAGCGCTTTGTACAAAAGAAAAATTCTTATACCCACAGCAAACTATGTATGTTTGTTTTGTACGGAAGCACAACTACTTATAAATGATCAGACAAATCAATGCAAACATGGACAGAACTTGTCAGAAATATTCACATTGTTTCTTCTGTCTGAGTCAGACTTTCTGCTTTTCAGTCATGTGAAATTTGTGACAAGTTCTGTCCATGTTTGCATTTGTCTGATCATTTATAAGTAGTTGTGCTTCCCGTACCAAAACAAATATGACAAACTATATCCAGTAGTCCGCTGTGGGTATAAGAATGGTTCTAAGTACCTATTCCTTTATACAGGAGAGCTAGACTTTCAATCCAGAGATGACTGGTTCTAACCGGACTATGTCCTCTGGGATATAGGATATTAGTAACGCCTATATTTCTCTTGTGATTTATTTCATGTACTACTTGCAGAGTATTTTTGGTGTTTATTTATTGTTTATCCGTTTTGCTGGTTATAAATTTTCATCAAAATCGAAGAAGATAAGGGATGTCAAAAGTTTCTTCTAATTCCATTCAACATATCTTTTGGGCAAGTCAGTTCAATAAGAGAACAGCATTTGGTTGTTGCTCATTTTAATTATTGTCAGAAACCATATGAAAATTGGAACGTTTCTAAAGTTCTTTATTTGGATTATGAGAGTTGCATTGGGAGATTAATGCAGAATTAACAGGTATCAAAATATAAAATGAAGTATGGATTTTATCAGATTATAGTTTATGTTCAACTTCGAAATTACCTACCTAGCTTTGAAGAGGATTCTATTCCACTTAGAACATCTTATTCTGTGTCGGGCTGGGGCGAGTCTTGGCTTGAACGAGGCGCCCATTTTGAACCATTTGACAGTGTCGATTTGTGATTGATCAATTCCTTTTCTGATGTTGGAACTCGTTTGATCGGTGGTGAGGAATTGGATCCAGAAATGGTATTGTCTACACAGTTGCTGGATGAACAGCTGCCCATGACAAGTTAGAGGCTTCTGTGATCAGCAAGAGGATCAATCATCTAAATATAAAATTTTAAGATCGACTGTTTGGCTTCAAACTATTCACTATAAATACCACATTAGCTTTATAATAATCAACAAGGCTATACTGTTAAAGACAACTTTTGAACAAACAGATTTACGAAAACTACTTGTGGTATACCCACATACTCTATTGCTTTATTTAATATACAATAGTATACAATTAGTATCCAATACAACATTCTTAGAAAATGAAAATTATTTCAGTGTCATCCCCAACAAAAATGTATGGTTTATTTAAAAGCAATTATAAATATACTTCTTAATGTGATATACACAGAATGTAAAATACAATGTAAAACAATATACTAATCTTTTTATAATATTAACTTTTAAAAAATAAATTACTAAAATTTATGAAACACATATTTGTAAAGCATCTGGAAAATACCTACGCCTAAACTAATTTATAATAAATTTACTAAATTTGATATTAGAAAAAATAGAATGAGACTAAAGTTATATTTTTTACAACAAAGACACCAACTTCAGAAATAGGTAAATTACCCTCTTATGACAAAGCAATAAAATGAAATAATTTAGACAAAAGACTCAAAAATAACTTTAAAAAAAATTAAAAGACACATTTGTAATTCATTCAAATGTTAATATAAGTAAAGGATGTCCCATAAATTATTTCGTTTTTGAATATATGTAAAAGATACTATGTCCAGAATACTTTTATTATTTATATACGCAACTGTATTTATATTTTTTCAGAAATGTATATTTTATAAATAAGTTTCTAATATCCTGAATACTTTTGACAGTCCTAAGTAGTTCAGAAAATGCTTTGTGTAACCTTTATTGATTGGAAATATTCCTATTCACGCACTTCACCAACATTCATGAAGTCTTTGGATCTCCTTTTAACTTCCAGGTTTCTGAAAATCTGATGATTTAGTAAATTCATATCAGGAGAATTTGTGAGGAATTCAATATATCTGTCGGCCGTGATAGAGTCCACATTTGAGCATACTTTGGACCATTGACATTTAAAGCAACAATAATTATCACCATCTTAGGGACACATAAAATACGAACTAATTTATGGGACACCCTAAAATTGTACAACAATTGTCCATCTTGCGCTAATTATGAAATTTCAATCGTTCATTATTTGCTGGATAGATAATATCAAATGATAAAAACAAATATTTAAAAAATAACGGATTGTACCAGTTTTTACACAGATTTAAGCTAACTCAACATGTATAAGGGATAGTTCAATTAGCAAAATACCTATTGTGATTATGTTATTTTTGACAGTCGACTGATAGAGAATAAAAGTCCAGATATACCTAAAACTTTGAGGGAAAAAATTAAGTAAATGTAACCGGGTTTTCTATTTTCAAACAATGACAATCAACCTTAAAAATTTAAAACAGCTGATCTATTTTCAGCTGATTCTAAAACTAGCTAATTAAGGACATTACATAGAATAATTAATATAAAAGAAACATTAAATTTATGAATCACTCTATTAAGGTTTTGAAAAGTCATCTATTTAGTTCTGGTTTAAGGTATCTAATAAAGAAGTCTTCTATCAAATTCAATTTTGATTGTAAATATTCTTTTAAATGAAAAAGCGGAACAGCCCTAAATTCTTTGCAACAGTGATAAAATTGTAAAGGTTAGAGAGTTTGAATGTTATCAGTGTAGTGTTAGACGTTTTCTAAATTTAATGTTTGTTTGTAGTTGTTACATATGAGGGCGTATATGATGTGGTTACTTTTACCGTTTATATTTGGATATAACATCTCTCTGTGTGGAAGAGTTAATATGTTTACCTGAATTAAAATGTTGCACTTGTTGCATCTTGATTCGAATGCATGGGTTCTTTTTATTTAAAATATTAAATAGATTATTATTTAATTTATATGAAGTACACATAATTTACGTCCTAGAAAATATGTGTTCTGTAGTATTTTCACTTTTAGATATTTTATTTGTTCAGTGATTTTATTTATAAATTTGCTTGAATTACTGATATAGTCAAAGACTAATAACGGATGAATTATTTCTTTTTTTTATTAGCACTTAAATTTTATATTTTATAGATAGCATCTTTTACAAGTAATTTTGGATAATTAGCATTAAGAAGTACATATATATTTTAATTCTGACAAGCTTATCAGAATTAAAAAAATAAACTTCATAATGCTAATTATCCGAAATTACTTCTATGTAGAAGATGCTATTAATAAAACATAAAATTTAAGTGTCATTAAAGAATGTTTCTTTGTGTGTAACGAAGATGTTTTGATTTAAAAGATAATATAATATTTGAATTAGATCAGTTGGCTTTTAAAAATATCACTTTCAATTTTGGTTATTTTTTACGTACACTAAGACATACAAAAATCTAAAAAGAATTTATTTTCGACAACCGAAAAAAATATTTTCATTTAGATTATTAAGATTTTCATTAACTATTTTAATATTGTCAAAGTTATCTTACCATATCAAAAGCAATCATCTATAAAACGATTAAAATGTACGCAATTTCTACACCAAATCTGTTTGCACATTCTTCATAAAAATGTAATGTCTAAGTCTGCGATTGTCAGAATTGCGTGGGTGGGTGCTGCTTGTGGTCCCACCCCAACTCCATTAAACTGTCGATGATAACGTTTCTTAAAAACATGTTGTAATGATTTTATAATAAAATTATTGGTAATTCTAATTTTTTTATCCAATAGTTAATAGCTTCAATACCTAATGAATTAGAAATGTTTGTTAATCCCTAATCACTAAACGTATCTCATTAAAATTAATGCTGTATTCTAAGTTCTGTTTAAGAACATTGTCTAAGAAATTACTGACTGTTATTAACTATAGATCTGTTGCTTAGATCAGATAGTATAGTAGAAGCAAGGTATATTTGGAGCTATCGTTATTCATTCTTAAATTACATTTATGTAGTTTGGTAAGACATATAACGTACTTAAACTGTCGTCATTTTTACAAAAGTATTTGTATTCTTGTTCGGTAAGGTTATTACGAAAATTTGTGCAAAGGATAACAATGTTATCATGATCTTTTGTTCTTTTAGGTTTCTTTAATTCTTGATTGACATTAACATTTTATCGTAATCATTTTCTTTCATGCAAATAAAATTCGAACCTGTATTAGCTCTCATTTTATTAGATGATTTTTTAATCTTTTTTATTATCTTTAAATTTGATTGTTAAATCACATAATGTTTTATTAATATTTTTAATTATCGACTCTAAAAGATTACGTAGCGATTTACCTAATCCCGACTCGCCTAATCATTGATCACACCGCTCATGATTACGTAATATCTTGTCAGTGTATTTTGCAGCGATTCGCCTAATATAAGTGTTGCGTTTGGCCTAAAATATAAATATTCAAATGTGAGTTGTATTCAGTAACACTTATTAAGTTATAAGATAGTGAGATTCAAAACATTATAAAGTTTCTGTGCAGCATTTTTACAAGTTAATTATGGAATACATAACTTCGAAACGTGGTGGACAACTGCTGGTTCTGGACGACTTTATTTTATCAATAAACCTTAAAAAACAAACTAAAACGTATTGGAAATGTCGTTCCCAAGGTTGCAGGTTTACTGCAGTTACTGAAAATGAAGAAGTTATGAAAAGAAAAGGTTTACACAATCATCCGCCAGAAAGGTCAAAGATTCGTGAAAAGAAGTGTTTGGAAATAGCAAAAGAAGATGCTAAAAATAATCCATTAAAGGCAGTTAAGAGAATTCACAGCGAAGCATTTGGGGAATATCTTGGTGATGAAAACGAGCAAGTTATGGATGGCTTACCTTGTCTGAAAAAACATAAGTCTTCTATTTATCGAGCAAAAGCAAAGAGGCTTCCAAAACTTCCTCACACTCGCGCAGTGATTGTTCTGCCACCAGAATGGCAACAAACCAAAGATGGCCGACCGTTTCTACTTGTGGACGATGGGCAAGATGATCGAATACTGATCTTTGCAACTCAGCAGAATCTACGAATGTTGTGTACATCAAATACAATTTTTATGGACGGAACATTTAAGGCTGCACCGGAAATGTTTTGCCAAGTGTATTCCATTCACGCTGAGGTAATGGAAGAAATTATACCACTCGCCGTTGCTTTATTGCCTACCAAAGATGAAGTGACATACACAAGGATGTTTCGTCTTTTACATGGTGCATCTCATCAATATGGTCTCCTCCTTTAGCCGAATATAGTGTGCATTGATTTCGAAATTTCCATGATGAACAGTATTCGTGAAGTCTTTCCAAACGCGCGAATTCGTGGATGCTTGTTTCACTTCTCGCAAGCTCTTTGGCGAAAGGTGCAAAATTTGGGACTAGTAAACCGCTATTCAGAAGATGCAGCCTTCAATCGCATGGTTCGGCGTGCATCTGCGCTACCATTACTGCCGCCCCATTTGGTAGACGAAGTTTGGATAACCGCTATAAATGAAGTTAATGACCCTGAAGCTACCCTCTTTATGGATTATGTCACCGAAACATGGGTAGACAATATCACCGCTAGATTTCCCATTGAAGTTTGGACTCAGTATGATAATATTGAAGGTCATCGAACGAACAACAATCTGGAAGGATGGCACCATGCACTGAACCGGGAACTTGGGAAGCCACATCCCAATTTGTTTCGTTTCATCGAAATTATCCAAGAAGAGCAGCAAGTTAGAGTTGAACAACAAGTCCGTCTTTTACAGGCTGGTCATGCACCACAAAATCAACGTCCTGAATACAGAAGAATCACTGAGAGACTTGTGAGACTCAAAAACCGCCTTGTTAACAACGAAATAACTGCTTACCACTACGCAGGGGCTGTAGCCGGAGTTCTCAAAAATCGGTGACTTCGAATTTTATAATTAACAATTAATTATGTAAATGACTTTTTAAACTTTCATTAGGCAAATCGGGAATAGTGTTTTTAGGCGAAACGGAATTAGGCAAAACGAGATTAGGTGAAACTAAATTAGGCAAAACGAGATTAGGTGAAACTAAATTAGGCAAAACGGGATTAGGCGAAACGAAATGACAGCCCTTTTATAGACTCACTCTCTTAAGGTTTTTTGATAGTTAAATCTGAGAATCTTTTCTTAAAATTTAAATACCAGTCAGAAGACGCTTTGGAATTCTTCTTCCAGCTTTTTCTTATGTTGGTGTAAATATGGTTTTTTCTACCGTTTACACTGTTTCACATGCCCATGAATATTGTCGGACAGAGTCATTCTTTGTATTTTAAAATGCCTCGCTGCCTGTGAAATTGATAAATGCCCATTGTTGACCTCATTAACAGCAATAAGCAGAGTTTCTTTGTTCTGTTTTACTTCTTGCTTGGGTTTGAACCATATCTAACATTAAGTACAATTAGTTTTCCAGCTCGAATTCGTCATTTGATTAATACAATACATTAAGCATGTACACACATACACAATTATATTTAAACAAAGTACAACATAATTTACCCTTCTAATTACCGCGAAAAAAAGTTACGTTAATTACTATGGGGCTGCTAGTGACCCCATAGTTTTAAATATCAAATTAAAATAAGATTATTTCCTAATTTTGTTCCAACTTTAAAGCGAATATAGAATACGATTTTAATATCAACACTTGCACTGTATAAAAAGAACACTTGTCTAGTAAAAAATTTTAAAAGTCAGTTTCAAATGTAGTCACCATTGAGGTGGACAGACAACTCTAAAATGTTCCTGGCAAACGGCCTTGCTCTGTCATCTGTAGGACAACCCCTGAAGCTTGTTCGACCTCACATCCTCGCCCAGTTGCGCCTGTGTAGAGATCGATGTTGCTGATATATGCTGTGTCCACATCACAGCACGCCACAACCTTCAGTCCATACTTTCCCGGTTGGGAAGGCATAT
>JAUYWI010144749.1:0-19795 GCA_034780595.1 Parotoplana pacifica | reverse complement strand
TCTATGTCAACCATGCGGGCATTTCACCCATTAAGTGCTCACTAGTTTCTTCCTCTTCTTCGCTGACTGCTTTTCCTATTTTATGTAGGTATTTTTGGATTAGCGGGCATTTACCGGTTCATATCTGGTGGGCAGTCACCGCTTCCTTTCTAGGTAGCACCATACTCTTCTGCCTTTTGCCGTGGCAGAACCTCCAGTGCCAGGACTTTCTTGTTTCTTTTTCTCTGGTTTTGATCTGGTCTCTTCTTATTTTTACAATTCTAGATTCCACATCTATTGGCACTCCCGTCTGGTATTCTTCGGTTCCCCTCATTGCTACACTATCCACTATCTCCCTGAATTCAATTCTGCATTGATCCGTCACCCACTGCATGAATACTTCAACGCAACGCATTTATCTGCCAGAGCCTGCCAGGTCTTAAAGATATCGCTTGCTAATAAGTCTCTATTCTTCTCATCCAATTTCTCAAGCTTCTCTAACGCAAACTGGCTGTCTGTCATTACTCTCACTCTTTGCGTGCAGTGGCAGTCTTTTCTTTTTATTAGCTTCGTCGCCACTGTTCTTAACGCTGTCATCTCGGCCCTGCAGCTAGACGTGTACCTTCCCGCTGCTACTGCCACTTCCTCAGTCATTTCATCTGACCACTTAATCACCACACCTTCCCCTCCGTTCTCCTAGCCTCCCACTGCCAATCCGTCCGAATATACTTCCGTGTCCACAGTTTCTAGATTTCGTAGAAATCTCTTAATGGGGTTTTCTTCTTAACCCATATGCAACCTGCAGATATGCTAATGTGGATCGCATTCCCTGTCACCCACGGTGGCTTCCCTGTTCCTGTCACTCTCTCGGCACCTCATTAAAGTTAGTTCTCTCCGTTCCTCTTCCAGTCTTCCTGCAGCCGTTCGTCGTCTAGAGTCTTGTTTCCACCTTGTTCTTCGCCACTACTTCTAGATCATCTTGCTCTCTCCTCATTGCCTTCTCGTAGAGTTTACACGCCTTCACCACTCCTCTGCTCTTGATGGTCTCCAAATTCGCTACTATCAGGACTCGGTGTCTCGGGAAATTCCACAAATAGCGGGTTTGAATCCTCTCCACAGTCTACTCCATATAGGCATTGTTTGATAAAATTTAAAATATAAATGATGTTTTTTGGTATCGCTCTGCCTTTCTCACAAATACGAAAGTATTCGGCGGGTACAGACAAAGTTCGTAAAATAGAAATGTTCGTATAAAATCTATTCGAAAAAGAATTTATTCATTGAACATTTTCGATTACAAAAATCGTAAAAACATTACGTATCCAGAGATATATATTCCTAAATAAATAATTCGTGTATTTGTTTCTATTTACAATATATCGAATTTCAGTCGCTGGTTTTTCTCTCCACAATTTGCACTCCATTTGAGAGACATTGCATCATGGACTAATGCACTGTTTCAGTCATTATTAATTAACGATAGCTCACTTTTCAATATTCTGTACGAATAATTCTCTACGAATTTTTATTTAAGAATAATACTTTGTGGAAGATTAAATTAAATTAAAGTCCCAAAACGTAACAAGTTGAACAAATAAAATTTATCTAACGTTTAGTTGTTATTCTTTGTCAAGGACATAAAAGAAATCAGCAATTAAGTTTTAAATTATAGACAGAAAAAATAGACATAGACTAACATTGACATAAAAAACATGAAGAAGATGAAAAGCTCACAAAATTAAAGGTCAAATCACATTAAACAAGAATAAAGTAAAAAATCACAGTGAAAAGGGGGAAAACAGATCGAAGAATTAGAAGTTAACCCTATCCATACCCAGGGGGAGGGGGAGGATTCCACCGCCTCTGTTTTATTATTGCTATCATTTTTTATTCAGAAGTTCCGTGACTTTTTTAATACTATTTCATAACATTTTAGTTAACGTCCTCTGATCACAATCTGCAAGCGCTTAGATTTGACAACCTCACAAAAAATGGTTACTTTCGGCTATTTTTGCTTGTTTTATTATCAAAAGGACGCAACATTTAGGACTCTCAATGTCTTTTCTGAAATATTAGTTACAACATACATGTACCTACGTGTAATACATTGAATCAGGTTATTGCATTGTATATTGATAAACATGTACCTTGCAACGAAACAGTTCAAACATTGAATAAGTCATTCAAGCACAATTTAAGCATTTTGCAAAGTGGTTTTGATAACACTTGGCACTATGTCTTCACTTTCTTAAGGTTTGTCCTTCGTTTCTTTATAATCAGAGCCTGTAAACTCCGACAGGCAGGTAGCACATCGTGGGTTGGTTGGTTGAAATTCCTTGCTCGCTGATGAGGCATGCTCGCCGATTAGTAGCTAATCGGTCTTCCTGAAAAGTGGAAGCAACTCGCTCGGGTTTATATTGGTTGAGGAACTGTCCAGGCGGTTTTTGTTGATTGGACAGTTGAAGAGGACATGGTCTCAAGAGAGCAGCCTTCACGTGGCAGAACGGGGACCGGACGGAAGATCAACCAATCGGAGGATCAACCAAACGGACGAATCGCTCTCAAAACTACCCTCTCTCAGGGGAAGGAAACTGCAAGCTCGGTTTTTTTGTGGTAGTACATCGTCGGGGTGTTTGGGGTTGAAGAGACGCGAATTCTTGCGACAGGAGCAACAGGCTGCACAGGAACACCGATGGGTGACATCTTCATTAGGGTCGTTGATTTTTGGTCAATTTTTTATCGATGTTGGACATGAGGACCAATAAGAGCCTCCGCCAGACTCCAACCAAAGTCGAACGAGTCGCTTGGATCTTTGTTGTGGTTCAAGGCGTGAATTGTCTGCGTATTGATACGTGTCGTGTCGAGGATGTAGCTGAAGGCAACCACACACACATCGACACACAAGAAGGAAACAATACACGTCTCAACATTAGGCAAATACCTGGCTGTGTTAAATTCTTTGGTAGGGATAGGGTTAAGAAGGAATTTTAGAGTGGCATAAGTAGTGAAGAAAAGATTTGCGGTCTTTAAATAAAATTAAAATATTAGAAGAGAACCTACTAAAAGGAATGGATTTGATGAAGGGTAGCTAAATGAAGGTTAGAATAACTGAAAGGTAAAACAAGTAAATGATTATTAGATGAAACGAAAGACTTGAAGCTGCAGGGGTAATGACCAGTTTTGAGCCTAGAAATCCATTTGTTAATATGTTTTGTAGAATATGATTAAGTTAAATTAAAAGAGTGGATGCCTTGAATTTTAAATTATTAATAAACTAGTTGGTGAAAATGAAACCTGAGAATAGAATGGGATGAACAATTAATAGTATGGAAAGTGTCAGAGTTAGAGTAAGAAGAAAAATCTACAAATAGAGCACATGGAACAAAGAATAAGGAACAAAACATTAGGTGTCGAACAGGAAATAAAGGATTTAATTATGAGGATCAAAAACAAATGGAGATGAAATCGCAAATTTGCCAGATAAACATAGAGGAGAATGACAACAATAAAAACTAAATTTAAAAGTATTACGTTGATAAAAAAATCAATATTACTTAATGATTAATATTTTAAGGGGAGAAAAAATCTTATAGAATTTAGAGCTTTAAAAAGAAAGTTAATGGCTGAATCGAAATCACTATTAAAACTGCAATGGTAAGCAATTCTAAGAATTTGAGATGTAATAAGGCTTTTTTGTTTATGTTTGGATGAAAGGATGAGTGATGAAGTAAATGACCAGTGACTGTTTCTTTAGAAAATTTTTGTTTTGAGGTGTTATTAAAAGAATGTTTGGAAACTAAAACAGATATTGAGAAAATCAATACATTTAGTAACTTTCATATTAGAATCAATAGTATTAAGGAATTTGACAAAATTGTAAAATAAAGATTATGTCCAAATACCAAAAAAATGTCATCAAGAAATCTTCTCCAAAAATATTGGTTTGTAAATATATTAATTAAGAGCAGAAGTTCCCCCCAATAGTGCATAAAAATGTTGGCACATGAAAAAGCAAATGCTTTACCCATAGCAGTATCTTTTGATTTGAAAATAAATATCGTTCTTCCGTAAACTGAGTTCAGTAAGGTGAGAATATTAGTGTCATGAAGAGAAAAGCAGGGATTATCATTGAACATTTTCAAAATAATTGGAATGATCAGTGTCCCAAATGTAGCTCTGAACGATTTTAACTAAAGAATGAAGAAATTTGCCAATATATTTTTCTGATTGGTAAGATTCACTGTTAGCATCCGAAAGGATTGGTCGACCAGGTGGTATGATATTAGGAAATGTACATTGATATATGGGTTCATTATAAAGCTTAGGAAGAAGGTAAAAGAATCTTGGACCAGGATGCTCTAGAGGAATAGAGTTAAAATTTGTTTTTTATTAATAAAGCCTTTGTTGTAAATAGAATGAAGGCAATTAGATATCTGTTTGGGCGTAGTGTGCAAAATAGGAGAAATAAATTTTGATGGTAAGTAAGATCATTGAGTTGTCTGTAAGCTTCTTTAATATAGTTAGAATGATCTTGTATAGCGATAAGAGAATCTTTGTTTGCCTTTTTAATACCAAGAGATTTATTGAATAACACTGTCATTAAAATACGAACTTTCATTTATACGAATAAATTGTATACGAATTTGTCTATTTTACGAATTTTTACTATGAACCCGTAATCTATGCGCATAATAGATCTTTTGGATAAGTAAAGAGTGCTTCTTTCAATCGAAAATTTTTAATGAAAATTTTTAATCAAACATTGTTTTGATATTTTTTGCTTCATTTGAAAAAAGATCCTTCACAAAACAAAAAGGTTATAAAATTTCATAAATTAAACTTAACAAAAAATACAAGTAGCTGTTTATAAAGATCCTGTAAATAAATAAAATATGTAACAACAACTGAAAGATAAATTCTAATAAAAAATATTATTTGTTATAACTGCAGCAACACACAGCCATAGATATGAAGAATCAAACAACTAAAAAAAACAATATGCAATATTCGTGTATATCAAAACTGAATTCACATAGAAATAACCCTCTGCTCTGCATGAGCCACCTCTGTCATCTACGTTACGTAACTTCAGTGAAAACTCTTAGTTGTCTCTATTTTTATAGATTATTTTGTTTTCACTTCTTGGTAGCATGAGATGTGATGTGCCCTTTTAAAAAAATGAACCATCTTCCCCACGAATTCCTGAATCCTCCACTGAGCCAGAACGGATCCAAGATCTAAGTCGATACTTTTATTGACAGTTATAGTTAAAGATGCTGGGAGGAGATGGGCTAAGATTGATGAAAGGATGAGAGATTTCAGCCAGGTTTTAACAGTGCAAAAATCCAATAAAAGTGAGGAAGCATGTGTTTTATAAATATTTTAGTCCAATCAATATAAGAAGCAAACAAATGCAAATTCAGTTTTCAACCCAGCTAACAATTACCACAAATGCTACATTTGGCGGTGGACTTCTTGGAGTGTAAATGGATTCCACCACACTGATATTCTAAAATTCAAAATTAGTTAACAAGACAAACTGCATTGTTGGTATGCATCCAAATCGTAAGTTAAACTTCTTCCAGGGTTTTTATAAATAATGCGAATATTTTATCTCAAAGTATAAATAGACGTAATTGTTTAATAGAAGTTAAAGATTTCGATAGATTTATTGCAAATTAATTAGATTTTAATTTATTTATCTAAAAAAACATGCAAAATGAATTGCAATTGTATTTCCGATGCACATTTCTGTTTCGAGTAGATTAAGAAAATTCCCAAATTTCTGTTATCCCAAGACAATTAAAAATCAACTCGATGCAGTACATCAAGTATGTTTTGTTAAATGCACCTAATATCCCCAACGAGTAATTCACTCTTGATAAATAATTGAAATATTTCAGGACAAAGCCAATAAAAGAAAAGGCTGCAGACTGATTAGCACACAAAAGGTTAGAAATTAAAAAAATTACTGTAGCAAAACATCAGCTCTCTCTGCCTGAAAATAAAGAACTTTGTGAGTTGATACATGCTAATCAACATTTAAGACTAGATCACCATCCCAATTAAAGCAATTAAAATAAAAGGGTTAATTTTTGCCAATTTGCTAAAAAATAGACTCAAAAATAAAAAAGAAATAAATTGGATATGTCAGATACTGACATTTTCTATTTTTTTTCATCCTCTACTATAAACAGGTGCAGCGAATCGGTACAGTAACAAAGAGAGTAAGATTTGGCTGAAAACGGTTTCGAGATCTGGTAATAGACTGACTCTAGCAATGAAGAGGCAAATATACTATAGCACATGTGTTAGGCCAGTAATTGTTTATGCGGCAGAGACATGGATAGTAAGATCAATAGAAGAAAATATCCTTAGAAGGGCAGAAAGGGCTATGACTAGAAAGATATGTGGAGTTAAGCAGCGGGGTAAGATGAATTCAGAAGTGTTGATGGAAAAGCTTGGTCTGCGAGAGTCCATTGTAGAGGTAGTGAGACGGAGCAGTCTGTGTGGTCACGTCCTAAGAAAGGAAGAGAACTGTGGTGCAAAAAGGGCATAGAATCTCGAAGTGGAAGCGACGAGGGAAAGAGGGCACCCAAAATTGTCCTGGAAAAGTATGGCAGTGTGAGAATGTCGACAGGTTAGATTGAAGCTTGGGGATCATGAAGATAGAAGGCGCTGGAAAATTGGTTTGGTCAGTTGGAAAAAATGAGAGTCGGCGACTCAGAGGTAAATACACCGACCTCTTAAAAATAAATGATGATGATGATTTTATGATAAACGACACATTTTCCTCCAAAAAGATTACTAAACCTACAAAGCAACTTTAATGGTAGAATTTAGTTCAGAGATTACCAGTCTGCAAACTAGACTGGGTCTCAGGACAAATGCCGATATTTAAAAATATACTGCTCGTCATAGAATGGATCATTTGTCACCTTCTTAGTAGGTCACTTGGCCTACATTCTACCTTACCCGTCTAGTCATCCAACAATGTTTAGATTAATAGGTACACCTCACCCACAATTTAATATGAACAATCATATCTGCTAATTCATCTCCTACAAAAAAAGTAAATTCTAAACTAGAAAGATTTTAACTAGAACTAAATCTAAAAGAAAATTTTATCTTAGCCTTACCTTGTTAATAATAGTCTACAAATACAAATTCAATGTATAAAAGAAAACAATAAAAAAGATATATATAAATACACAACCACCACCAACACTCTGCCATCTCCTTCAAGTGGTGGCCATCAACCTTACTCTATAAGGGCATATATCCATTAAAATGTTCATTAAGATTTTTTCTCTGTTATACCTACAACTGAGGGTAGCCAGATTCTGGGTCACCACAAAAAACGAAAAGCAAAATTAATTGCCTCATGTTCTAAAATCTGTTCCTATGGGATACTTGTCCACTCGGCCGTAAGTTATGTGTCCCATCTTTGGATCAGTTTATGAGGGACAGCACTGCTGAATCCTCAAACTTGGAACATCGGCTGCGGACTGTTGAGACATTAGAGAGTCTACCGAAGGAGCCAAACATCCGCCTCATTTTCACAAGAGAGCTCTTCCAAGTGGCAGAGAAAACAATCATGGATTCCAGAAGATAAAAGTAGATTCATTTAACAATTCCAAGCAATAACTAAAAATTAGAATTTTTAATTAAAAGACATGCACCTTACTTTCTGCCCAACTTTTCATTAGTCTTTGTTGTTAAGACACCAAACAGAAAATCTCTATTCGGTTGTGATTTTAGAGATAATTCAGTTAGAAGAAACTCTACTATAGGCAGATACGTAGCTATAAAGAAGTACAAATCCCAATTATTTCTTAGCTTTATAATTATCATCAAAGACAATCATTCTCCATCAAATAAGACCAGACAATAGAGCAATCAAAATAATATGCAATCTATTCACTCACTTCAAGAACCTATGAATAAATACAAAATTATGAAACTGCATGAAAATAGAAGAAAGAAAATGTCCCAATAATTATAGACTCCGTTTTATGAAATCGAAATAATGATAAAAACGAAGCCTTTACCTTTTTAAAGAAAGGTTTTCTATTCTTTCCGGCAGTGGCGGGTGTTTGTCCTCCTGATGAAGGCAAAGTTCCCGATTTACTTGCCCCAGTCTTGTCATTGGCATCACTGTCTTCACCCCTGACCTCTTCACCTTCACCTAAAGCAACAATGAAGAATACCTATCATGTTGTGATAAAACCAAAGTTATAAGTCAAACAGATTTTTGAGACCTGCAAATGGATAGAACAAAAGTGATAATATGGGACTGATAGAAGTTTAGTCGGATATTTTTTTATATCTCATGTATGTTTTAACGAAATTTTTATTTGCATACCAATAGCTAGAATTTGTACGCTTTTAAATTTAAGCTGATCTATTTATATTTTGCTTACAACACTAAATAAAAAATCGTTAACAGGGAAATAAATCAAATGCGCCTAGTAGGTGACAATCATATGACACAACAAGAAGTCATCTTCCCTTTCTTATATTGTACTATAGATGCATTTTAACCGTTAATAATGACCAAATTACTGGGAAATGACAAATTTATAGAAATACTCGTAACTTAGAGAAGACAGATTATTCAATTTTGGATTGCAAATTGGTTTGTTAAATTATGTGGGCGGTAGGTGTCTGTCATAACATGATAAAAGAGTTCTATGAATCAGGGCTCTCTACTACATGAGAAGGTAATATTTTACAAAGAAAATAGAAACAATCACTCCATTAAAATTTAATGCTGGCAATCAAAACTTAATAAATAATTAAAGGAGAGTGTTTTTTCTTTTCTTTTTAACAGTAATAAACGGATATAAGACTTAATATAGATAGATTTATACAATTTTGTATCCATTTCTATAAATCAAATATTAAAAACATTTAAAAGGTTCCTGGAGAGAATCATTCAAGGCTTTACGAGTATTTATAAAATATGAGAAAGTTTTGCTCACTCCATCCTCTAAAACGACCACAATTTTGTTGATTCCATCAGTCTCAGTATAGCACAACTTGAGCAATATATGGACGCGATAAGTGCTTCAAGTAATATATGAAAGCGATAAGTATCTCAAACAACTCAAAATAAACCTTGCAGTAGTAAGGTAGATATAACATTATCTGCTTTAATATCATAGTCTTAAAGAGTTATACCTAAATAGGAAGAATTCTTTAAAAGTCCACAATTTTACCATTTTAAAGAAATCTTTTCATTGTTTTTTTGTCAAGTTGCACCAAATACCTTTAACTAAAATGAAAGTGACTAAAAAAATAAAGCTATCTTTAGACACGTAACCAAACGTGTTTAATTTGATACAAAACTTCTTCAGCTAGCAGGCAAGGACATTTTAGAAGACAAAACTAGCAATAGGATATAATAAGAATTAGTATTTTTAGAATAAATGAGCTAAAAATATTCAAATTTAACTCGACTCTGTAGATGGTCAGGTACATACAGAAAATAAAGCCGAACTACTGGAAAATAAATACTTAACCTAAATTGATATTAATAACTTGGGAACTGACCAAAAATATACATATGGCTTTACCTAAGACTTCGAATATTTGTATATGCGTCTTAATTACATATTTTTACCTGGGGTTGGCGGCGTAGAACAACGTGAATTTGAGGAGCGAGAATTCATTGTATTCGTGTTGCCAGCATCAATATTTCCGGCCGAATTGCCTTTGCTAAAACGCATAAATTGTCAACATAAAAATGAGCAAGTTAAAACTAATTACAGTTGCATGTAAGTTGCATATAAGTAAAACTACATACATTCTCTAGAGCATCGCTGAAAATAACAAATATTTTCTTACACAATAGCGCAGCATTCTCCTCATAATTATCATTCATCCACCTTCATTCATTCAGATCTCTATAGGCAATACAAATCGACTTAACAAAATAACATAGAAAATTAAATCGCAGATTATATCTCTTTGATCTTGTTGAAGATTCATCGACGCTTTTAATTAATGGAAAAAATGAAATGTAAAATTTTAAAGACAAATTTACATACAACCTAAGAAATAAATTTCTGAAATAGGTTTGCATAAACCTTGTTGTTGTACTGTTCCAAAAATGTTGATAACCGAGCCAGAACTGGTCCACAAGAAAATATTGACGTAAACACGATTTAATAAAATATTCTATGAATCCACAATCAAAAATATTTAAATCCATCAAAATGTGCCAATGTTAATAATATTTACTATTTTTTATAAAGTTCTAACGATTTCTATGAACAATTATACATATTATTAAATGAAATGGTAACTCATATGATATACAGGGATGCGCATAAGACTTTTTACCCAATTGATGGTGCATAGATTTAAATTGCTTCAATAGATTTACATTGCTTTAACAGTATAGTTTTATCATCATCATCAGGTTCCCTGCTCGATCCCAGCGTTGGAGATCATGTGGTTCTCCAAAACATTTTTATCCATAGTCGTCCTTATCACTTAGACATCTCTCTTTTCTGAATGAATCCACTGTTTCAGACTACTAATGAAGTTCTTGCGAGGTCGACCTCTACCCCTTTTACCAAGAATCATGCCAGTCACAACCAATGTCTCAATTCCACCTTTTCTCATAACATGTGTGAAAAAACTTGCTTGTCTAGTTCTTATAGTATGAATCAGTAATCTCTTTGTTCCTGCCTTCTGTAAAACACTTTCATTTGTCTCGTGTGCAGTATGTGGCACCCGGAGCATGCGCCTGAAATCACATTGCTGCAGCTTGCAAACGGCCGACATCAGATTTGGTCAGTCCAGGTCTCACTTCCATAGGTTAAGATCGACATAACGTAACAATTTAGCAGACATCGTTTAAGAGAGTATTATGATCTCATAAGATTGTTTATTGGTGGATCGACATTCATAGAAATTTGAATTTGTTAATTGCTTAGAATATTGATTACTGCAACTAACTTTAGATAAATGCGTTTTGTACTGGAACAGTGGTGGAAGCATAATAAGAGTTCCACGGCAGTAATAACAGCATATCAAAATCAGTTTCCAGCTGTTCCACATCCATCTAGACATACAATGAGTTCCATAGATAAAAAATCATGAAACTGGAACCGTTTCTGATAGACAAAGAAGTGGTCGCCCTGCTTTGATTATTACAGAACAAAACAAAGAAAATGTCTGTGTCTCCCGCTACATAACAAGTTCGCGCTAGTCTGCAATTGGAAATAAATAGGCGAAGCCTGCAATGAATAATGTAAGATTTAAAACTGAAAACATGGCGCTTCCGACTTCTCCATAGTTTAAATGAGGATAATTTTGACAAGAGGGTCAAATTTTGTGAATGGTTGTGATCCATGGAACAATTATGATCGTATTATCTGGACAGATGAAGCGACATACAAACAGAATGGGCACGTCAACCTCGTATGTGAAAGTAACAACTTGTCGCCTGGTAGCTGTGTTTGGGGCGCTATCCGGACCACTGGAGTGTTAGGTCCGTACTTTTATGATGGCACTGTGACTGGAGATAATTATCTTGACATGTTACGGAACTTTATACAATCTCTGGTCGACCCCAATGATGTATGGATGCAAGATGGTGCACCTCCCCACTACTCGTTAACAGTCCGCAATTGGTTGTACGATTTCTTTGAAATATGAATAGGTAGAAGGGGTACGATAGACTGGCCAGCAAGATCACCTGATCTTACCCCCCTGTGATTATTCCATGTTGGGGATTTTAAAAGAGTGTGTCTATTTACAGGGCAATATTCGACCAAATCCCAGAACTAAGGCGATCAATAGAAGAAGAGTTTACGTCTTCTCGATGGTGACAAAGAATTGTGTCAAACAATGGCACATTCTATTGTCAAAAGATGCCAAACCTGTATTGATAATTAAGGTAAACACATTGAGAATCTTTTATAATTGTTATTTAATCAATTCATGTTCATGTTATTATGTATTATAACACTGTTTATAAATAATATTGTCTTGACTTTTCCATATATTTTGCTAAGAGCACCCCTGTATATAAGTAGCTTTGCCATTCCATCTAGTACAGTTCTCTGCCAGCAAAATAAATGAAATTCATCGAACTTGAACCAGAGTTGATATGCATAAAACATTAAAATTAAGGAGTCAAGTATTACATTATAGGCAGATACAATGTCGATTAATTAATTTAATTTAATTAACCCTGGAAGACTAGTTTCGCAAACTACTACTAAAGTGTCAAAGTTCTTATACTGAATATCACTGAACTCCCTTTGCTCCTGAAATGTCAATCAACATACATGACTGTCGCGTCTCTGAAATGTCAATAAACTACCCTTGCTCCTGAAACGTCAATCAACTTACACTCCCATGCTCCTCTTGCCGGTTCCAGTTCAACTACCTCCTCCTCCACCGCCACCACCACCACCACTTCCCGACACATTTCGGAATGATTCCAATTTGGCGGGAGATGGAATGAAGCCAACATCGCAGCCTTCCTTGACCAACCTTCCTATCCACCAATCATTGTTGAACTTCTCCTTAATATGCAGGAAATCCTTCACCTATAAATCAAATAGATAATAACAAATGTATCTACTCGTAATAATAAGACCAATTTGAATATCTAAATTCCAAGTAAGTGGTTGTCAAAAGAACTTAAAAGATAATTAAAACTATTCAAATATGGTCAAAATGCTTAAAATATTCGGAATTTTCGGAAAAGTTATATACTATATCATTCACAAGTATTTTAATTTCCCCAGTTCATTTTATTTGAAGGTTGATCTTTTAACAGAACTGAATAAAGAAGCACTCTTTGGCTTACATGAAAGGTTAACGCCTGTCCTAATACGGGGCAGTCCTCTTCCTGTGAGCCATCGTATGCAACATTTGTGCGAACCGCGAATACAACCTTCGAAGTCTGGAAGGCAAAAGTACAAATCGAACTTTAAAGAATAGTCTCAAATTTACAACAGCTAAAGTATAATTAATGCTACTACTACATATTATTAAATATATGTGTAAATCGGAAACAGAGAGCCAGGCATTTTAATATAATAATATGATTTGGAAGTAGTTATTATTAAAATCTGAAATTCATCAAATTTAGGACTACCTACCAGGGAAACTAATGAAAACAAACAATTATTAATTCCAAACAACACAGGAACCAAAAACAGAAACCGAACAGCGTAATTCATCCAGATTTAAAGAACAAAACATTACTTCGTTAATATTTTAAAAACTAAAAAAAGCAATTCATAGGACTTCCAACCTACCCGACCCCCCAGTCATCTCCATACCTATCCCCTTGACAATTAATATCATGGAATGTCAACTAGATATCGATCCAGTATTAATCGCAATCAAATGAGATTTAATGGTATCAATAAGCACAATAAAACGAATAACATTCCAACTTTCTAGAAAACATATGTAATTCTATGTACGCCTAAGAAAATCAATAAAATGAAAGATATTTCCTTTTACAGCGGGGTGAGGTAACGTAGACAAAGCTAAATTTCCTATCTAGTTGCAAACTACTCAAGTGAACTGGAGAATTGACATTATTTTTGCTGCACAAGCCACGCAGACTTGTAGGCATAGTTAGTTATATTATACTTTTAGGCTACCTACTGTAGACATATATAATGTAGCCGAGATAGATATCAAAATTTGGTTTATTAAAAACTGGCAGCGACTTAGCTGATGAAAATATAGAACGAATTCAGTGACTGACTGACTGAGTACTCCCATACCTAGAAGAGAATTGTCAATCGTGTAAACAAAACAAGATCAGGCAAAACTAGAAGTATAAGTACTATCTAGTGCGTAGTAGACGTATGCTATGGGAACATGGTAAGCCAGAAGAGTTTATTAAACCAATACCTACTTTAAATTCAATATTACGTACGTGTGCTGTATTATAATATTATCTCTAATTTTATTATAGAGCCACTTTACACTCCGGCTAAATGCCTACATATTGTTCATCGACTGATTGGATTGCAATTCCATTCAATAATACATACTACTGCTGGGTGTTCCCACGCCAAACAAATCCACAAATGTTGAGGGGGGGAGAACCTCTACTTATGTAGATCTATCCATAGAAATGTATTTATCCATTTCTATGGATCTAGCTACTCTTCGACAGCCTGAACTGAGCAGCTCAACTCCAAAAGAGAGAGAAACGGATGGAATGGGTCGTTACCTAGTCCCACCGCCAGCTATGTATTTATAGTGATCGATTCGTCAGCGGGATCAGGTTCACTAAATTATTAACACTAGAATAATGTCAAATAATAAACCAATGCTGGCTGCCACACAGTCTGCAGCATTCATCCATTATTAAATTATATTGATAGTAGTAGTCAGTATCATAATCTGTTGTGCATTGTACCGACGATATAACATAACAAGAAACAGATATTAATTCACTAAAATGATTCACGAATAGTTATTAGGCTGTTGTAATTAGAAACAACATAACTTCGATCACAAAGTACCTATGTATATAATTTTCATCAAAATTTGCTCCTGCCTGACCATGTGTAAAATATTGCATCAGAAACTTTATTGTAGATACACGTATTCTCAAATACACACTTCATTGAAACATTTAATGGTTTTTATTTCAACAAAATGCATGTAGGCCTATCTACAATAAAGTTTTTCTGATGATATAATCTGCAATGCATTCTTTTTCCTAGAGAAATATTTTACACATGGTCAAGCAGGAGCAAATTTTGATGAAAATTGCAGCCAATATGTGCACATAGGTACTTACTGAGCGAAGTTATGTTGTTACTAATTACAAGAGTCCAACTATTTCGTGAATCATTTTAGTGACTTATCTGTTTATTGTTATAATTATTAGGTAAACACCATATTCAGTTACATTTCTCTCCCTTAATCAGAAAAATATCTTTTCTGGGAAAAAAGATGTACACCATAACAGCTACATATGGATAAGATCAAGTAAAAAAAACATTTTGAAATAACTACCTGAAATCCAAATAATACAAAAATATGAATCAAACAGCAGGCCGTTACAGCATCACATCTTCTAGCCCCCAATAATAAGTTTCATACGATATATATCAATTTGATAAAAATATACTAACTTGTCCACCTCAACTTTTCTCATTTTACCTTTGCTTTTTCTAATTGTCCCCTGGCTTGACGTTCAGTCTCGCGTCGGACCGCCTCCTTTTCCTCTTCATAACTAATCTCTGATGACGGACGACTGCAATTTGATTCGCCAGAACCCTGCATGAAAATAATGCAAAATATTGATTTCCTATCGGCATGACCTTAACATGTACATCACACTAGTCTGAGTAACAACACAAACAATAGACAAATAAATTGTGGCCACCTTTGGTAACTTTTTTGTTTATTTTAAAGATTTAAAAAAAAAAAAAGTACTAAGCTAAAATGGTAATTATAATCACAGCCAAGATATATAGCAATAATATATTTCCAGATTTTAACTAAATTCAATCAATAGGTAGGTACCTAATTGCTGCATAAATGACCAGATTCAGGTCTTAACACAGAACATTTTGGGAATTTTACAATAATACAAAATGAAAACCGGTCACACTAGCGTTTTTTAAAGCTTTGTCACTATAACCGACTTAAAATTTTGTTAGACAGGATATATAGTTCAAAATAAATAACTGCTATCTCGTTAGACAAAATAGTGGAAATTGTATTGAAATTTTACTTTACCTTTGAAGCATTTTTATCCAACAGAAATTAATTAGATGCAATAAGAAAATGCAGATTAAGTCTGACGTAAACAAAGTAGAGATATTTAATTATTCATCATCCACATTCTGATAAAATCTACAACACTCCACATACCAAATAATGCTTAACAATGTAGGTAGTCCATACAAGTATTCTGCTTTGTAGCATGAATTCTACTTTTTCTAGCTTCGATTCTTAGACATTTTTGCATCTACCTACATACTTCAAAAAGTAATTACTTTTGAACAGAAATTTCACTCAATATGCAGCTCATTCCAGTAAATTAAGGCTAAACTAAGTTTGATAAAATATTAGTAATGCCAAATGTTATTAGTGATCAAATAAAAGGAAAATGAAAATCTAATTAAATTAAAAAAAACTTGATGTATTATTGAAAGAAATAATCATTGAAATATCTAGATAAATACTAATAATACAAAATAGTTTGGCTTAGCTGCTTAAAAATTTCAATTTCCTAAGATATTAAAATTAACAATTTTGTTGCAAATAAATTAAAACAATAATTTAACTTCTACTAAATTAACCATATTACAAATAATACAAATATTCTTTCTAATAGAAAACTTAATGACTTCAAACTATTCTTACGAACAGATTATTAGTAAGTACACACTTAAAAACTGATATTGTCCTCAATATGCATGTCATTGTAATCTAATATATTTAATGTTACATAAGAGTACATCAAAATAATTCTATTTATCAAATGTATATAGTTTAACCAATTTAAGTATAACACATGATGTATAATAATTTAGGCAAATTCTATGTTTATACTAAATTGTAGTTACAACTTAACACAAGAATATGTCAGAATACCACAAGGTATAATAAATCTAGGGTTCCCCTCTAACTTTGTACTTTTATTATTTATACTAATTAGTCCCAGATAAAAAAGTTTAAATTTTGGAACTTAAAAAACATGCTTAACTGTATTTAGATATCTAGTAGTGTAAGAAAGAAAGCATGAAATACCCAAGAAAAATTAAAGTACCAAATGAATACATGGTTTTAAGTAAAACTAAAATTTTAAAGAAAAAGTAATAGCTGTAAAGGGAAAAATAAAGTTAAATTAGAAAAAGAATTGAGAATAAGTTATGTGATGTGGGAAAGCTTTACTTGAAAATAAAATTGCAATAAATTGAAGACAAAGAGTGTCTTAGTAAAACTAACAAGTTTGTAAAGCAGTGCAAATTTGACAGCATGTTTTAGATATACTAAATAAATTTTAGGTTTTAAAATTTATTATACAAAACACATTATCCTATATGTAAGCATTTTAAAAGTCAAAACTATTCTATATAGTGTTATACAATTTACAAATTTAATGGAAGAAATTTCATAAAATTACAAGTAAGTGGTTTAAGCAGTATGTTTAATTATATTATAATAGAACTATGAAGGCAAGAATTTAAAGCAATAATTGTCTTAATTGGCAATATAATGTTACATACATACATACATACATAGTATGCTAAAATTCTATTAAAAGTTGGTTTGTGTAACTAATAATGAAAAATCAGCTCATAATGCAGTAAATAAGAAACAATAGTATATCAATGTGAAATAAATATAGAAAAACAATTTTGTAAATGCATTCATTTTAGATCCATTTGCAACATTTGAAACTTACTTTCTTTTTTGCAAATCCATTTTGTAATGTGTGCTGACTCTATAAAATGTACAACACATATAATTCATCAAGTATTTATATAACATACAATATTAAAAATAACAAAATATAGAAAAATATAAGGTACACCTACACATAATTTTAAGATTTTATCTTATTTCTCAAAAGATAGTTTAAATTATGCAAGGAGTCATTTGTTCCAAGTCAAGGGCTCTGCTGAATTTACATTAATTAGCTTTCAAGGGGGTGGGGGGGGTACTACACGGTTGCAATCATCTCTCTTTAAATCAGATGACGCGAATCTGTGCTGCTGTGGTCGATGCAAGAGTATGCCAATCTTGTCTATTTTCTGCCTTGTCCATTCATTTACATCTTGAAGCCATGATATTGTCAATCTCCCTTTGCGTCATCTTCCTTCCATAGTTCCCTCTATTAATCTTTTTCCCATCTTACTTTTTCTCATTTGGTGGCTGAAGAAGTGCATCTTTATACCTACCATAGATCTTCTAAGCATCATTTCAGTCCCAATGTTCTGCAAAACCCATTGATTTGTTCTCCTCTCAATCTAAGATCCACGTAACAGCCATCGACAACACCACATTTCAAATGCATCAACTAATTTCTGATCATTGGTAGCTATTGCCCATGACTCACAGATGTATGAAGAAACTTCAAATGAAGTTGCTCACAGAAGCCTGGCAATCAGTTTTATGGTTATTCCTCTGCTCTTCCAATTCTTAGTCATTTTTAACTGTACTCCGTGCCATTGACAATCGTCTTCTAATCTTTTGGGTAATACTGTCACTAGAGTTGATCAATGAACCTAAAAAACGAAATTATTTACCTCTTCGATCTTCTCCAAATCAAGCTTGAAGTCAATGTGGTCTGTCCTGTTCCTTTCTAAAATTATAATCTTGGTCTTCTTAATGTTAAGTAAGAGACCGTTTTGTGCACTAATTTCCTTTATGCATTTGAATAGTAGCAGAAAAATGAATTTTAGAGTTCTTTGAGCCACCAATATTTATCCCTCCTCCTTCATGTTCTTCGGTGATTTCCTGAATGATGACTTCTGAATAAATGTTATAAAGTCTTGGTGACATGACACAGCCCTGTATTACTCCATGACCAAGTTCAAACCAGTCTGCTTCCCTATTGTCTGTTCTAATGGCAGATTTTTGTTGAGCTTCCTGATTAGATGAACTAGATGTTCTGGGAAGCCCATATCGTGCATATTCTACAACAGTTGCTCTTGACATATAGTCTATGAAACAAATGTACAAGGGTGCATTATGTTCCTGGTACATTTCAATGATATTCCTGATGTTAACTATTTGCTCTCGTGTTCCCTTGTCTTCCACAAAAGCTGACTGTTCTTCAGACATTTCTAGATCATATTTTATTTTCATTTGGTTGATAATGATCTTTAGCATAACATTACTTACATGTGTAATTAGGCTAATGGTTCGATGGTTTAAACATTCTTTCAAATTATCTTTCTTTGGAAGTGGTACAACAACCCTTAGACCATTCTTCTTTTTCCCATATCATTCTACACAACCTCCACAGAATATCGATACCTTCATCACCAGATCCCTTCCACATCTCAATGGGGATATCAACAATTCCTGGTGACTTAATATTGATTATTCCCTTCAGTGCCCATTCTATTTTAGCCTCATTATATAGTGAGATTGATCACCACTATACAGCTTTGTACAGTATTCCATCCATCTTTTCTGAATATTTTCACTATCCGTTCAAGGTTTTCCATTTTCATCATTTATAACACTGAATCTAGCAGTCCAATTTCCAATAATTTCCTTGAGGATTTTGAAAGCTTTCCGATGGTTTCTGTCTTTTTCAAATTCCATTTCAAAACATTTTTTCTGCAGAAACTCTTTTTTGTCATTTTGGTCACTCCAGTTAAATTCTCTCCCCATCGAATTTTGTCATTTTTTCTTTCTTGGACCTCCTTCTGTCTTCAGCAATGTTCAACATATGTTCAGTGATCCAATGCTGTTTATGCTTTTTTCTTTTGGGAATTGTTTCTTCTGTTGTGATTTTGATCATATCTCATGCTTGCATCTGCTCTTTTTCATTCTTTTCAAGAAGTGGCAAAAAGCAATTCTTTACTGTTAGAGTGAATTTTGATGGCATACACTGGGTATCGTAACATACAGGAACTTTGTCACATTTCATTAATTTCAATCTGATTTTGATTTTTGCTTCCAATAATTGAAGGTTGCAGTGCAATCAGCTGCTGGCTTTGTCTTAATATAGTGTTGTACCGAATCAGTTATTATGTAGGTTCAATTCTATGGCATCCACTTTCTCCATCCTTCTTGGTTAGCTGCCCAGTCCTTCAATTCTCTATAGGTGTTTGGTTTGAATTCTTCT
>JAUYWI010144638.1:0-19801 GCA_034780595.1 Parotoplana pacifica | reverse complement strand
TCCATTGTAGAGGTAGTGAGACGGGGTTGTCTAAGATGGTGTCGTCCATTGTAGAGGTAGTGAGACGGGGCTGTCTAAGATGGTGTGGTCCATTGTAGAGGTAGTGAGACGGGTCTGTCTAAGATGGTGTGGTCCATTGTAGAGGTAGTGAGACGGAGCTGTCTAAGACGGTGTGGGGACGTCCTGAGTAGGGAAGAGAAAGTTGTTGTGTAAAAGCCAGTAGGATCTCAAAGTGGAATGGGCAAGGGAAGGAGGGCACCCAAGTTGACCTGGAAAAGTATGGCTGTGAAGGACTGTGGAAAGGTGGGATTGCAGCTTGGAGATAATAAAGATTGGAAATTTGGTGTGGCCTGTTGGAAAAACTGAGTGTTGGCGACTCCCTGTTAGAGGGAAATGGACTGACCTTTGAAAATAAATGATGATGATGAAAGGGACCAGACATCCAATCTTTTGAAACATTGCTTATAATGCCTGCATAACTAGAGATGGAGATTTT
The DNA here is from genome assembly GCA_034780595.1 of Parotoplana pacifica. Classification (NCBI taxonomy): domain Eukaryota; kingdom Metazoa; phylum Platyhelminthes; order Proseriata; family Otoplanidae; genus Parotoplana; species Parotoplana pacifica. Next base: position 19,305 of record JAUYWI010144638.1, on the reverse strand, counting down.
CAGCAGTGTGGGGTATTTGCTTTGGATTCAGGTGATCTACCCAAAATATTAATTTTTCCTCAAAACATTGATTATCCATATTTGAAAACTATTACTAACGTCCCAGTTGACCTACATTTCAAATTTCAGGTCAAATAGAAAAGTTCAATTTTTGTATTGATGACGTCATTGGACATCAACTCAAGCTCCTCATCATTATTTACAAATGAAATCTCAACAAATGTTTCCTAGGACTTACCAACATCCCAATGTTCCAATTTACAGAGCAATAGAAATGTTCAATTTTTTTCTTTCTTGCTACCACATCCCCATGTTCTTATTTCTTCCCTCCCTTCTCTTTTCCTTACTTGGTACCCCCTGCTCCCTTTCCTTTTTGCCTCCCCTCCCTTCTTTTTGCCTTTCTTTCTACCCCTTCCCCTTTTGTTCCTTGACCCCCTCCCATTTTCTTCTACCTGTAGAATACTGTAATTTCTTTTATTAATTTTAGCAAGTTCTTCTGCTGTATAATACTATCATTTATTTTTTTAATATTTGGAATCGTTTCTTGAATTGTACAAATGGCTGAGGCTGCAATAGATATTGGTGAGTGTTACTAACGTTTGTTCAATTCATTGTTGTAAAAAATGATTGGCTATATCTCTGCATTGTGGTCATTCTAAAAGAATTATGGTTGTATTTCTGCATTGTGGTCTAAGTGATTGCTTATATCTATTGCTTTCATTTTAGGAAATGATGCTGATTTGGGTAATCGTAAGTTCAACGTTTAATTATTTGAAATAGAATGAAGATTATCGTTTTTTTTAAACACTAAAAGTTATACATCTTTGTTGTTCTTTGATTTAAAAGATGGTGAAGAAAATTCTGGAAATACAATTGGTATGTACTATTTAATATAGATTTCTGTTAACCTGCATTATTACATCTAATATCAATATGATTAAAGTATTGATTTTTTAAATATATATAATATAACAAAAGGCTACCATAATAAAATTACATTAATTATTAAAAAATGCTTTTATATTCAGAATAAAAACTGAATTTAAATGGTCGACAGTGTAGTTAGTAAGAAAAGCATAATGGAAATCTCTATCAAATTTAAACGAAAATGCATGGCAATAGTGTTACATAATAATAGTTAGGACATGCACGATTTGAAAATATTATAACGATCGTCCGCCAACAAAAGGTCATTCAAATGTGCACATCTCCACTTGCGTGGTCCTGGACTGCTGACGGAAGTGAATTTCCAAAACGAAGATTGACATCTGCCACTTTGTATCTTTACAAAAAATCGGCATGCACAGAATCGGAAGCTTGCTCTGACCATTCGCCAACTCCAGTTCCCCATCGGTCACAAAATGGCAGCGGCGTTATGTTGGCATTGTGTGGACATTATATTGGATTTAAGGCAATTATAAAGAAAGAGGTTTACTTTGATAAAAATATACTACTTATCTATATTACTCGCAAATGATAGCCCAGGACAGCTGTTTCGGCCTTGTTAAGCACATAATTTGCAGTATTAAACTAATGATTATACCTATGTATAGTTATGTTATTTGATTTGTCTCTTTAGTCTCAAAGGTTTTGAATTGAATGTCACAGTGACCAGTGTCAATTCCGCCGGGTTCCAAGTTGATGCAACCGACAGTCTGGAGGCTCCAAGCAGTTGGATTCCCAAGGTGTATCTGTGTGGCTGTGTCAATAACGGAAACTGTTCGTTCGATCATTTGAATCAAACTATTTCAGAAGCCAGTGAAAGTAAGTATGTAGAATTATGTCTTGGAGTTGACTGTCATCGTTGACCAGGTTGATAACGGATTGTCATTCAAGATTCCTGATAAGTGCATTATGTCACATTACTTATCGTGCGCGTAAATGTTTCCAGGGTAGTCACCTCTTGGCTACAAAATAAGTCTTTAGAACACTACAATACAGGCTGTGATGATCTGTATCAGAGAAGGAGGGAGATACCATTTTCTATGTGAGATAGAAACATCACAACTTAATAATAAATTTCTATTTTTATGCACGCCGGCAGGCATGAGGACAAAGGGTAGAACAACTCCGTTTCGTAGCGGCAAGGCCGCCTTTTCATAAATAATACTTTAAAAGCTTGTGTTTTTCATATGTAATAGTCATCTTCAATAGGGCACCCAGGTTGCATAGAATTTTGTCGTTTTAATGTGTATTTTTATAGAAAACTGCACACATTTATATATTTTTTTTAAATAGCGCCCCCCCCCCATTCGAAAACTCATTGTGACGGTCTTGGTTTTATAATAAGATTATCTTTCATCTAACAGCTAATGTCTACCTGGCCGTATGTGAGTGTTTAGAAGGATTCTCTGGTGCCCAATGTGAGATCACGCCTTGTGATACACAACCATCACCTTGCTATAACGCGTCTACTTGTGAAATGAAAGATTTGAATTTTACCTGTGCATCTTGTCCAAAGAATATGGTTGGAGATGGAAAATTGTGTGCAAGTATGTCGCCATATATATTCTATTATTGTTTGTATGTTTGTTTTTTCATTCTATTCAGCATTGTATATTCATTCTATTCAGCATTGTATTTTCATTCTATTCAGCATTGTTTATTAGAACTTTATCTAATTCAGTACTTATTGTAATTTTCAGCCCAAGATCAATGTGAAGAAAATCCTAATTTGTGCGAAGACGTCTGTGTCACCACTTCCACTGGTTTTCAATGCCAGTGTAACAAGACAGGATTCCAAGTGTCCGCTACAAATGCTTCAGCTTGTGAAGGTAATGAAGGATAATTAAGATCGACTTCAAATTTATTGTCTCTTTGGGACACGATAGGCACATACCGATTTTATGAAAAATTCTACAAAAATATTTCTTATTAAATTGAAAAGTACCTGCTACACAAGAAAAGTAAAAATTAAAATCTTTTATCGTTCTTATTTAAAATAAATCAATATTATTGATTTTCATATATCCAAATATGCACATCATTTTAATAAATACTTTAGAAACAAAGAAAAATGTACGTTATTGTATTTTGTCAGTTAAATATCGGTGTCAAAAGATCTTTTATTTGTATATATAAAATACATTTGTATGGAATAAAATGTTTTCATTTATGTCTAAATGCACTTTTATACTTCTATTTTCCCATGAATATGCTGGCAAACTAAATATAGTATTTCTATGGCAATTAAAATACGTCTTTTCATTGGATGAGACTGTAAAATGGCATTTTATTTTGTACTGCTCATGAATTTCCATGTCAATCATCTAATGTGTTATAGGGAATTTTCGCTAGTGCACTTTGGAAAACTGAAATGGTCTAACAGAGTATGACTAAATGCATCTACTTCTCATATTTTCTAGACATCAATGAGTGCAAAAACAAATCTCACAAATGTCTAAGCAATCAGATCTGCAACAACACAGTCGGCAGTTATGAATGTCTCTGTCCAGCTGGCTATAGTAACGATCCAATATTGAATGAATGTGAAGGTCAGTATCAATAAGTTTATAAAACAACATAACTATCTAATCATAATTTGATAATATTCTTGAAAATGCTTTGTATTTTAGATATTGATGAATGCAAAAAGAGCGGCATTTGCCCACCGAACACCGAATGTGTGAACAATGTTGGAAGTTATGCCTGTCTTTGTAGCATTGGATATCAATTGAAGAATGGCTCTTGTGTTGGTAAGTTTTCCCGCAAGGCGCATGGGAGGTTGTATTGATAAGAAGGCGCCACCAAACATTCAATACATCTTGAGTTGGTGTGTAATGGGCTGTGCTTGTTGAGGTCCACAATATAGCAAGATGGAGGGGGAGGGGGGGATGTTATATTTCGGATTGATTGCAAGAGACAAAAATACCAATGGAAATGATTTTACTGACTCAGAATAGCGGGCGGTGAAAAACTAGTAAATTTTAAATATAAAATTAATATATCAGCGGACCTCAATATCCAATTAGATAATGAGGCACGCTGATAAAACTTGTTTTTAAATTTTGTCAGTTGTTTTAATCTGTTTTTTGTGCAACTTCAATATTGTTTTCTCGATTATTTGCATTATTGAAAGGTATACATCAATCATTGAGTGTTTCAGTTGGAGAATTAATATTTTATTTCTTTTCTCAGACCTCAACGAATGTCTAGCACCAGGAATTTGTCCTCAATTACACACTGAATGTCGCAATTCTCAGGGCAACTACACCTGTCCCTGTAAATCTGGATATCAAATGCAAAATGGTTCCTGCATCGGTAAGGATGACGCTAACATAGTGATCTCCGTTTAGGGTTGCCAATTGGAAATTAAAACGATCATCTCATACTTTTCTTTCCTTGACAGACATCAACGAATGCCTCTCAGCCAATCGCTGTCAGCAGCCAAACACGGAATGTCGGAATACTCAGGGCAACTACACCTGCCCCTGTAAATCTGGATTTAGATTCCAAAATGGTTCCTGTACAGGTATGTTGGGTCAAATCATATCTGCCATTAATTTTCCTGAGACAAACTCAACACGTCAATAAATTATCTTTGTTAACAAAACCTCGTGAACTAGTTGACTGTGTATGTAATTTACCTTTAAAACATCAGCTAGGTACGAATGATTGTTTGATGAAATATTTAACCAAATTGAATCACTTTCTTGTTCTAAGCTCTATTCATTCATTTCATTTAACAGACACAGTTCAAATTTCTTTTGCAAACAGCAGCTTATAGGTTCTAATTTAAGGTTTCATGTACCGACTTATTTCATGCTAATTTTTGCTGTGTTCGGTAAAGTAAATTACGTCAAATAAGAAAATATTGTTCTTTTAAATAATTTTAGATATCAATGAATGCTTAGATGGTTCAGCTACCTGTCCAACCAATGCTAAATGTATCAACTCTCCAGGAAATTACAGCTGCCAGTGTCACGAAGGTTATAAACTTGATCATGTGTCTTGCGTTGGTAAGTTTTTAGGACTGACAAAACTTGACAAATTGAGAAATGAAAAGGTGAAAGAGAGGATGACTATTGGAGAATTGAAAGGAAAACTGAGGGAGGTGAGGGGTGGACTAGGTGGCTAAAAGAGTTAGAAAGATGAAGGTGGGAAGAGTAGGCGTGGAAGACTAAAAAGATGGAAAAACTGCATTCGTGAAGATATGGAGCAGGTGGGAGTCCGAGAGGAGGATGCAATTGATCGCAAGAAGTGAAGGAAAATTATCTGCACCGGCGACCACACCTAAATGTGGGAAAAGCCAGAAGAAGGAGAAGAAGATACTCATAAAAATGTGAAATGAAAGCGATTGAGCTAACAAATAAATTTGTTCCTTAATTTTTGTGGTATCTAAATCTAATTTATTCTGTTCTTTTCAACGGTGAATGAGAAGAATGTTATTTCTCTACTTCTTTTAAGATATCGATGAGTGCAGCATTCCTGCAAAATGCCCATTTCGATCTCTATGTACCAATAAAATTGGCAACTACTCCTGTGCTTGTGAAGCTGGATACGAATTACAGAATTCACAATGCGTTGGTGAGTGTCAAAATGACTTGTGGATTATTTTCTAAGAAAACAGTTATCTGTTATTTTTGTAAATTAATTTTCTTTTCAGCAAACCAACTCCAGCAGTGTAGCCCAGAGTTTTGCGTCAATGGAAAATGTACATATTTCAATGGCCAAAATGTTTGTTCTTGTGTCAAGACTTTTGGAGGACGAAACTGCAGCCAAAGTATCTATTTTACTATCTTTCTTATTCTTTAATTTACTATTTAGGTATTTAAAATGATTCAGCGAGAAAATCTTGTCTGATTTTCAGTTAGGTACCATTAAAACTTCTTCGATAAAAACTGGTCTAAAATGGTAGACGAAATATTTGTATTAACTAATTTGTATTAACTAATTAAGCCTCATAAAGATATTATATTATGTTCCTCGTAAGCTTTAGAAAACAATGACTTACTCGTGTATTGTCACAAATTTGTATTTCTATTGTCCCAATTGTTTTTAGCAATTAAAGAATTCAGTGTCGTTACAAAAATGTTTAACTACAAATCTGGCAAAGCTGTTGAGGAAACAATGACGGGACATTTTTTGAAGCCTGAGAGTACTGAATATAAATCTGCGGGCGCTATGATGTGTAGCCACGTAAGTGTTGAGGAACAAGTAATATAATGGTTATAGGTGTGGAGTTTTTCACAACTCTGAAGTTTCTTTTTAGTAAGCGAATAAAGGTCGTTAGGCAATCAAACGGCTAAATCGATTTTGTAAAGCTCTATGTTTGTCTTTTAGTTGACAAAAAGTCTCCAATGGAGTGGCACCCAGTATGGACGTACTGACGTCTTCTCTGAATGTGTCTTTGAACGTTTCGCACCCGGCAGTGTCTTTTTTCATGCCAAATTACAGTTCTTTGATAACTCCCAATTTGCAGCCATTAGTAGTGCTACGTTGAATCAGGTTCTGAACAATGGATCTTTGAAATATATGGCCAGTTTGAACTATTCTCTGAACTATGGTCCAGAGAATACTGAAAATGGAATTGTTACCAAAGGTAAATGGAGTCTATACTTGTGTAAAATTTAACTTTGCATCGTACTAGTTTTTGTGCTTGATGCTTTCAAACAATGTTGTTTCAACCAAGAAAAGCTTCATAATGTTCAGCATCATCACAAGGCATTAGTTGGTATCGATGCTAAAATCTTGCAATATTTAAATTATCGATCTAATCATAATGTTAGCTGGAAAAATGGTTTAGGATTTTCTTTGTGCTTGATCTGTTATTGACGGTCTGCTCTATTATTTCAGATATTGACGAATGCAGCTCGGGCACTTCAGATTGTGATAGTCATGCCAAATGCATCAACACGGATGGAAGCTTTGTCTGTAAATGTGGCACTCTTTATCAATCTAAATCTGGGCTGAAGCGCGCGGGAACCGAATGTGAATGTAAGTCATGTATGCCAAATTAATTTATATCAAATACAATTATCAGACCCTGAATAGTACAGCGAAACGTTTCAGAATTCATTGCAAAACAAATAAATATCACAATGAAACTAGCAGCTTTCAAAACTGCCATTGACTGGCAAAATGACAGTTCATGTTGTTTAAAAGCAAACCTCCAAGTTGGATATCACCAACCAAATTCAAGCTGCTTATTCTTTGGATTCCACAGTAGATGATAAACGGTGCATTGCGTATTCTATTTTGGACACTGCTCTTAATTTATTTTAGTAAATTGGTTTTTATAAAATGTATTTAACATTTTTTTCTTGTGTATTATTATAGATGCCCTTGGAATGTTCGTAGTAATTGCCTTTGCTGCGCTTGTTGGACTAACTTTAATCATTGTTCTTGCTGTTTATTTGATGAAGAAGAAAAACTATGATGAAGTTTATAGATTCAGAACATTTGATGAGTTTAAAACCTAAATATTTGTAGTGAGCTTTATAATTTATGTTTTTTTATCTTTTACTGTGACTTTTAACTGTATATTACGAATTATCTAACCTATTTTATTTATTATTATATGTTTTTACTCAGATCTGTCTATTTTATTACTAATGCTAAATTTTATCTATTTCAGAAAACTTGATAAAAAGATTTTAAATATTTATTTCATTATATTTATTATAATTTTGTATTAGTCATGTATTGTAGTATCTATCTCCTATTCAGATGTTTATACCGCTACGACATATTTATGTATTCTAAATTGCAAAATAAGTATCATTATTTATTGTGGTTAAATAGAGCTCCGTATATATACTATTGAACTACAATTCTGTCATACACTCTTAGTCAGAATGGTGTAAAAATCTAAAAGAAAGCTAATTATGTTTATTTAATAGATAGGAACTCACCTCATTTTAGCAAAGACAATAAAAAACAGATAAATTGAGTTTTTGCAAACAATTACGAGTATAATAAAACATAAAAGATATTTTCAACAATTTTAGTAAATTTATTTTAAACTGGTTTTCTGTTGTCTTGGCTGAAGAATAAACAAAAATCTTCTAAATCTAGTTTTCTTTTACATTTTATTTAAAAGCTATTAATAAAAAATACAACTAGCTGTACACCTTCAAGCATAATATGGTGGACACATTTCCTAGAAGTAGAAAAACACTATCTCTTGTAATGATTTATTTATATTCTGACCAATAGATGTTATTTATTTATTTAGATTTATATATTTCTTATTAATCTGACTATTATTCCTAACCTGAAAAAGTCGAATGTTCTTTTTCATTATCCAAAATATGACATTCAAAATATAAGAGTTGGTATCTTTGTCTAAATTAAGGGTGTCCTAAAAATGGTGTTTTTAAATATAATTAATAGACCGGTGCTTTAGATAAAATAGAAAAATACCACGTCTCTAAATGTCGAAACGATATGTACCAATGTCAATGGTATTTTCCATTTGATGGGACAGTGACTTTCAAGTTTGTCTAACTGTCGTTGGTCACCGAACAATGACTTCGGCTAATGATTTGTTGAACAGCCTCCTTGTTTTCGCTTAGACGATGTTGCTTCTAATTTACAGTTCCAATTTTGAGAAAATAAGGCGACTGCAGATGATGGTGTCTGGAGAGGTTGTGTGTTTTTTGGTATCCAGGAATGTTCTCATATCTTCTGGGGCGGATGTGGGGTCTGACGTGCTAATTGTGCTCAACGATTGTAATTCCCCCCCCCCCCAATGGATAGATATTACGTAAGTGCAAACGGATGCCATCATTTCCACTGGAAATTCCATGAAATTTCAGTTAGTGAGGGATAAATTTCTTTTTAAAACTGTTGTTAAGTGTGAGACCATTGAAATTTCTTTTATTATAAACGCCAGTTTTTAGTGACCCTTTTATAAACTGCAATGTTTGCACCTGTACACTAGATATTCTTTATTCCTTCATCTTTAACGTTTATTTTACATTTATGCAAATTATACATATTTTTATTTTACTGTACCTAACCTACATTTTCAAAAATATAATAAACTTTTCTACATTTTGGAAAATATGATAACTTTTTTTTAGTTACCAACTTTCTCTTTAGGTATTACCAACATTTTATTATGAATTTTCTAAATTTCTTTGAATAAAATGAATATTCAAAAAAATATTGAAAGTAGAATAAATTAAAGAATTGAATTTTATAGCAAAGGTAATTTCATAACAAAGACGTTATATATGAAAAGTATAATTGAAATCTGTGATTTATAATGACACTGCTTCTGATCATTGCTGTCAGCCACCAGAAAAAAGACTACAATTGCTACAGTTGCCAATCCCCCCTAAAAATCATACTTCCCATGGTTTGATTGATTTGAAATTATGTACGCAGGTACCTTAGAAAAATTTAGTGAAAATGTCGATAAGGGGGCCGATGACCTCAGGTTCAAAGATAAGTTTGTCCGATTTACTTCAAATTTGGTGTGTAGGTCCTCTAGAGAACCAGCAATACAAAAAATGAAAAGAATTGATTATCGATTTCTGTGACAAGAAAAACGATATTTTTGGCCAAAATCACCCAAATAGCTCTATAATCCAAACGAAACATCTCATCCTGCTCAAATTTGAGATTAAGAATAAGGAAGGCATTAGAATTAATGTATTAGAAACTTGCATACTTCACTTTTATGGTTGCTGGTCTATAAGACCCACCTACTGAAGCAGATCCGCAAAAATTGATTTATTTTTTAAAAGAACTTCTTCGCATGGAAATTGTTCTATTTGATTTAAAATGACTTATTTATTGGAATATTTTAACAATTAGTTAAGATCCAGTTATAGTCTCCCGAATATCTATTTGGAAATTTTGGTGTTCTGGATCGATTAAATAGTTTTAGTTATTTTTTCTAGAAATATTTAAAAAACGTGCAGGCCATATCCATTTAAGTTTGATAAAATGCAACAATAGTTCACTAAATAAATTGTTGAGGCCGTTTTTGACAGCAGAGATTTCACCCATTTGGGTTACTTTGATGCTACCAGGTAAGAATAACAAACATGAAATTCATTGGTCTCTCATTGGCATTCATCAGTGATCAGAAAAGAGTTTATATGTCAACCTTTTGGTTGGCGTTCTCACTATATAAAATAGAGATTTAAAATAATTGGCTCATGTGAAACGGTTGAATGATCGTCGACTTTTACCGATGATATTAGCCTTTCTGGGGGTTGATTAAAATACACTTTTAACTTCAGGTGCCATATTTTTGTTGACAGTCTGTAAATTGAATATTACCCAGAAAACTAAAATTTTTATCTCCAATTTATCGTGGACCTGTATCATTCCGTATCAATGCTTTAATGTTAGATTGTGTTGTTTGGGAAATAGTGTTGATAAAGTTGACAAACTTTAATAATTTTAACATGACTATCTATGAATTTAATTTACTAATTAGCGACCATTCATCATGTATTTCGTAACATTTTGAATCCCCCCGTAACGGATTGTAACTCTGAGAGAACCCTCATTTGTGTTACATAAATTGTGACCACTCACTCTCATGGAAGGTAACATTGTTCTTATAAGAAAAGTCGACTATTTCTATAAAATGATATCAAAACTTTACCTAAAGTATTTTGACAAAATGACGTTTCAAAATTTTTTGTTTTGTACAATTGTTAGTTTACGTATTTTTATGGGGAGTTGATAAACTTATTTCATGGTCCACTGTGGTTACAAAAACTTTCAATAATTTTTTTCTGGATCAAATAATTTTATACAATTTTCTACACTTACTACATTTATAAATGGAAAAAAATGCATCGCAAAAATTTAAAAAAAAACGATTTTTTGCTTGGCTTTCAGATTGCACCCGGTGGATAAAATGAATATTTTTAAAAACCATGAATAATGAAGCGCTTCTAACAGGTATACTAAATATGAGCCATATATATATCATTTTGACTTTAGAATTGACTTTTTAGAAAGTAAATTTTACAATAATTTGGAAAGTTTTGTGAAACACTGCGAAACTTCCTTTGTGACTTAATCAGAGTTAGGGTTTTTTGCTTGGAGAGTCTAGATCGATCATAACTTAGTCACCTGCTCCATTATAAATCGGTGACTAAGGCAGTAGAAAGCTTATGTACCCAGTGTCTGAAATCCCCCATCCCCAATTGCGCCCCGTAATTGTATAACAAACACCCCCAGAATGTTACGTAATGCTTGAACAGTACTTAGTCAATACCTACCATATTTACGTGAATAAACGTCCTACCTTGAATAAACGCCGGGAATAGTAGCGTCTATATGTAGGTACAAAGTCCAAAGTTATTAGGAAGATTGGCAAACAATCTACATAAAACCGCAATCATTTCCTTTATTAGATTTTTTTGAAAACTTTTTGTGCCAATTTCGAGACTCTATGATGCCACGATGTATGTCAAATTACTGTAAGTAAATCTTCAAAGGAATTATTTCTTATTAGATCATCAGATTGTATCAATTGTTTGAAGAGTTTTGTTTGTATTTGAGCCATAAAATCGATTTTGTATCATAAATCACTTACAAACAAATTTAAAGTCAAATGTTAACCTATCAACAGCATCGAGGCCAGCTACTTCTTATCGATTGACTATGTGTTGAATGTTTTGTCGAGGAGTCCTTCCACTCAAATTATATCAAGGTGAAGTATGATTTTTTAAGGTTGTGTACATCCCCCCCTCTCAATTGTTCAACAGACGCTAGATGTAAGCAATAATTAACAGCTCAGAGTTGCACAGAAACAACTGAGATTGCAAAAAAAAATTATTCCAATTTTTTTCCTAAATGAATTCAAATTATTGATTTGTTTGGCCCATTGTTCAATCGCTATCACAAAATTTAACATTTTCAAAAGCCTTTAATTAAGCTCTCAATTAAATGTCGATTTTATCACTGTAGTTCCGGAATAAGAACATAATAAAAAATATGACTGCCGACATCAAAGAATTAATTATTATTAGCTTTTTTAGTAATTTTGATAGATGTGGCCTCTTGTCTACCAAACGTGCATTTTCAATTGTTAAAATAGTAATTTCTATGCGATCAGTTTATTATTATTATTTTGATGATTATTTTCAGTTTTGTTGCACTTCTTTTCTATAAACCTGTCAATCAATGAGACAGCAATTAGACGGAATACTTCCATTTACAAGTTTGCCACCAAAATTCTATCACAAGATGTTGGTATACAACCAGTTTATAATAAGAACCTACTCTGAAATTGATGCCACAATATGCTACATAGAAAATCTGTAAGTATATTTCTGATTGCAGAAACAGTTTCCGACTGTTACTTAGTTACATGGCAGCAACAAAACGTGTTATCTGCCATTTGCTTTGTTCCCAACAATCGCCGGTCTTTCTTCTCCTTCATTATCTACAGCCCAGATCACTGCCGGTTCAGAGTATAAAATTCTCAAGGCGAGATTTGGGCCATAAAATTTATGAGAGATATTTAGACAGATTTTATGAACCATAAATGTCGTTGTTCTTGTTGTATAACAAACGTCATAAAAGAACATTGCCTAATCACAATAAAACGTTAATACCAGCAATTATTATTGCATTTTTAGTATATAAATATTGAGGGTAAAGACCCCCCCCCCCACCGCTATAGTGCAAGTCATTCTAAGGTTGAAGCTCAAACTAATTGCTTCACATTGTTTTTCCGGTTTTGATGTCTCGCAGGTGTTCGACAAGACATAGGTACTAAAAGTTCTAAAAAAATTCTCCTTGTGGAAAGTTCTGTAAATCAACCAAAAGTGGCTATTCCTATTCCTTAAAAATTGTATATTTCATGTTCATCTAATTGCCTTCTGACGAGCATTTTAAATGTGTTTTCTTATGTTATTTATGTCAAAATTATATCTATTTATATGTATATTACTTGTAAGTAGTATAGGGTTTAGTCAATTTTGACCAATGTATTTTTTATGAAAACACATTTCCGTTGATAAACTCTCTGAAGCAATGAGTTTGAGGTTCGACCCTGTTTTACCACAGAATGACTGGATTGCTAATCAATTTTTAAAATAATCAGTTTGGATAAAATTTGGCATCATTACACCAAATTTTCTCGTAGATCCACTTAAGCTCACTAGACCCCCTCTAGAAAACCAAAGTCTGACATAATTTTGCAGTATCTAAAGTACTAAATGACAGTAACACAAAGGTTTCACTAAAAAGCGGTTCTGGGAAGTTGCCAATTTAGAATTGTAAACTGTTTATCATGTTAAAGTGTGTTGTTCATGATTCAATAATCGTGTATTCTTCACCTTTAAATAATCAAAGCTGTCACAAAAAGCGTCTATTAGCTAGTAAGGGCTATGATTGTTACATTGTTAGCTATTCATCAATGGCTGATACATACTTGAATAACTGTGCAATAAAAAAATAAGAAAACTGTAATGTTCACAATCAAACTACATAGCAGTGCCAAGACTCTGCCTCGATATGTAAGGCATTATCTGGAATTTTTTTTTATTTTTGGAAAAATAATAAATCTTCAACTACAACATTTTGGGGGTTTGGTTTAATCAGTCAACTTCTTCAACAAACACATAATGGGATGGGTGGTGGATTGATCGTATGTACTTAATAAAATTAGGTAGGATTGATCAAAATCGAATTGTCCAAAACATTTAAGAAAAATATTCTACTTCAGTTTTGTTTGAGCAGCCCAAATTGTTTGGATTAATCATACAATGTTTTATATACTTATTATTTATACTTATCATTTAAGATAGAGCACAGATTTCAATTATACCTACGTTACTTTTCAGAGGCTAGATAGAGCAGTAAGCGTTTTACGCATAAGATGGATAGGCAGAATTTGTTATGCCTGCTTTGGCTATTTGGCAAAAATCAGTGGTTTGGTATTAATACAGCGACGATTAAATAATGTTTATTTAATTACGAAATATTAAATATTCAAGGGTAAATAAACTTAAATATACAAATAATATTCTGTTAACTATATAAAGTCTTTGGTTGGAGGTAAGTACCTACTTTGTATTCTAGATAGTAGCCATACCAAAATAGGTTGATTTACAAAAAATAACCAAAGAATAATGAAAATTACTCAAACATTTGGGGGAAAATAGTTCTAATTATTTAATAAATGGTGTATGATGCAGTTTATTGATAAAATAAATACTATTAATTTTCACCATTTCGAGCCTCAATCTAAAAATAAAATTTAATATTATTTCGCCCTTTTTCACTATTTGGTAGAGGTGGTCAAAATATTGTAATTATTTCATTAAAATAACTAAATTATATAAATAAAGAAAGCTGTTAAATATTAATAAAACCAGAAAATGTACATTTTTCTAACTTTTAATGAGGCTCCCAATGGTAATATCTTTTATTTTTTTGTCAATCAAAAAAACGAAACAAAATTGCAAACAATAACGAATTTTTAAACAAGTTATTCGTCTAGTCTAACTATTATAGAACGTCTTCAATTTAACAACGTTTTAAAATAATCTAATTGGCCAACCATTGACGCGGTTGGATCTTTATTTATAAATCAAAGTGTCTGTCTAATGTATGAGTGTACGTCGACAGAAAACTGTCTATAACATTTCTATGACTAGGTATTTATAGAAATACAAACTAGGAAATTAACTTCAGATTTTTCGATAAATTCAAAAAAAGTCGATTGATCGAAATCTAACTTTTTTCCTAATTATTACAAACAATCAATCCGCCCATATACATAGCTATAACAGTCACAAAATAACAAATGTCCGAGATCAATAATGATACATACGAGGGTATTATTCGCAAATGCTACATTGACACCAGTAACACCAGTAACACCCGTGACACCTGTAACACACTGTCATCTACTTCCACTTGAGCATTTACTAGTTTTTCAACAACCAAAAGTTATTCGCATATTGCGCCAAATGTCTCCTGCGTAGCGTCCTGCTATTGACAAACTTGGATGGCTTCGGTTTAGCGCCGGGCTGTCGGATGCTGGCCATGAATTCCGACACGCACCCGTCGGGAAGATTGACACCATAGCGCTCGTAGAGTTCCTCTCTGATCTGATCGATATCCGACATGGCTCTGACGTGTTTCACGAAGGCGGTCCATCCAGACACGGATTGGTTATCCCCCGATTGGTTGTGATGCCGCTCATAGCGCAGTTCACGAATCAGTTGGGCTATTCTGGCCCACCGCTTACGGGCAAGTAGACTTTCTGGGGAACATTCTTCTTCTGTCAGTTCTGTGACCGATTCTTCACACTGTAAAGGAAACAACCGACAGCAGGGTGTCCTATAAAATCGAATTTCTTTGTTTATGATCGTATTTTAACATATTTCTAACAACAGAATGCAAAATTTAGTAATCTACTTTTAATCTATTTACTTTCGTAATTTACTTCATTGCAGCTACAACAACAAAATCTGTCATGTTGCCTTCTTATTGCATTAATTAGTTCCACCGATTTCATGCTATTAAGAAAAATACAATTAGCTTTTGACATCTGTACAAACTTTGTAGTATGATTAACTTGCACAATAAACAACACAGAAACATTTTGCACAATAAACAACTATTGTAATTTATCGGAACAAAACATTAAATGCTTATTAATTAAAATTAGATTTGACAAAATCAGACAAAATTTACTAAAGTTTAATTGTTGAAACTGGTAAACTTCGCAGCTCTATTACGCAAATATTTAGAATTTAATTTTATAGTATCCTTTATTTTCTAGGTAAAAAAAACTATTTAAGAGGTATAAGTTAAACTTTATTATTGCTTAATCCAGGAGTGCATTTGCAGGGGTGTAATTATAGGAAGGAGCTTCTGACCGCATTAAAAAAAACATTAACATCAAATCAGCCGCTAGACAATTTTCTTATAATGTCGTCGATTATTTAAAAACAGCACACAAGGGTAACTTGATTTCGCTAACCACAAAGCCTCAACGGAACCTCTAAAGTACCCTTTAGTCTCAACAAAACCTCTAAAGTACCCTTTAGCCTCAACAAAACCTCTAAATTACCCTTTAGCCTCAACAAAAACCTCTAAATTACCCTTTAGCCTCAACAAAACCTCTAAATTACCCCGTAAACCCCTTAAACCGCATAAACGCTTTAAACTTCGATAAAATCATTAAATATCGACCCTATTGGTATCCTAGTTGACAAAAAGATTCTTACCTCTTCTTCAATAACTTCATCCACACTCTCCTGCGCATGGGATATCCTGCGCTCAAAAGTCGAGTTTCGTGTCATCGTCAAACTGAGGCAGGTGTCCGACTTCTCCAGAGCCAATTCTCGAACTATTTGGTGGTGATCGTTGCTGTGCTGATGTCGTATTTTGAGATTGTCCGCCTGAACAAATAAGTTGGATTGCTGTTGGACAATTCTGAGTTGCTCCATGAAGTTATCCCAAGCTGACATAGCTCCGAGCTAAATATTACACAAAGATGCATGCGAGAGCCAGTGAATACATTTACCACAAAAACGAAACCTCAATATTTACCTATTAATATGAGCAATAAGAAAATGTCATTATTTGACCCCAATTAGGTAGTTCGCCTACTTATCTCTATCTGTTTGAGTGATCCTGTGTTCAACATCCCTACCTCTGTAGAGAATTGTTATCTTTCTTCAATATCCCTACCTTTCTAGAGAATTGTTATCTTTCTTCAACATCCCTACCTTTCTAGAGAATTGTTATCTTTCTTCAACATCCCTACCTTTCTAAAGAATTGTTATCTTTCTTTAACATCCCTACCTTTCTAAAGAATTATCTTTCTTCAACATCCCTACATTTCCAGTGCATTCATCTATCTGGGTCATCCCTACCTACTTGGGTCATTCTTATATTACTGAGTTATCGATACCTATCTAGAACATTCCTACCTGTCTGGGCGGATATTTGGATCCAGAAGTCTTGGAGGAATTGCTGCATGATGAACAGAAATTGAGATGATGTCGTGGAGTTCGTGTGTGCAACAGTCCAAAATGATCAAATACTGCCTTGGACCACTGGGTAGACGACATCCGTGAGGCGTTTTCTGAGTTGTTAGCAAGACGGCTTCCCCGTCGATGATAGGAAGTCTCTGAATGGCTCCCCAGACGACCGGCTTGTTTCTTACTGGTCACATGAAGCAGGTGTTTGAGGAATTCTGGCGAGGCGGATGTCTGGATTTTTGGAATGGGACATGGAAAGCTTGGTTCGCCGACTACTTGAGGATTGGTCTTGTCACCGTGGGATTGAGAACTAGAAGTTGTCATAAAATTCTTCTTCATGATGTCTCGTTCCTGGAAGTTGTACTTCAAAACACGGTTTCTTAAATAAAATCAATTTTAAAATTGTCTTTAGTACTTTAAACCGTCAGCTTCAAGATAATCTATTCTTTTAAAACTATCTATGTACAAATTGCTAGATATTCACAAAATTTTATCAGCCATCTGTTTAATCTTCACTTTATTAAATGAAGGGGTCGTGTGTACCCCTGGTTTATATATGTAGGTACCAGTGCCAGAATAATCTTTATTTCGAATGTATTGGACAGAAACAAAGATACTTAAGATTGTTCGACAGAATGTATCAGTAATTATCAGCAAGTTTTACGGTGCATCTTTTCATGTTTTCAAGTAAATCAAAACGCAGAATGATCAGTAGCCTCTTAGAAATATTATTTTGATTAAATTTAGAACAAGTTTATTAGCGGCTAGTAACTTATCAACTTGGCTACCATGAACACATCAGTAGTTATGCCCCTTAATTCATTTTAATAACACATGGATTCAATAAACTTGTCACATTATTTGGCTACTCATGACAGCACATGATCAAAGTGGCCTCTATCGTTATAAATTAATTACCTAACAAATCAATTTTATTGATTAAATTTCAATCTAGCACACTGCTTGCATTGTATGACAATATCAAGCAGCAGTAAGTTGGTACCCACAATTTCGGGATGCAACACGACCCCCATCAGGATAGTTGGCCAGGTTGGCAATAAATAGGCTCAAGAATAGTAAAGTTTGTATTCAGGAAGTTTGGAGATTTAGAACCATTGAAATCAGAAAGAAAATCATTACTTAGGATGTCGATGCAGCTGGTGCATCTTTTTCCTGCTTTGTATTGTCAAACAACTCCTCTCTATGGCGGGTTAGGCAATTTTATTCATAGCCAAACTGTACTTGTTTCAATTTCTATGGATTATTATCATTTGGGAAGTAGTAAAACAAAACAAAACAGCAGAGCCAATTGTGGGATATCAGAGATTATAAAAGGAAGGAATTGTGTCTGCTGTTGCTAACACACAAGAAAGCAATTGCTTTTTCCCTAAATGTCTTCTTTTTTTCATTAAATGTAATATTTGAAGTTTAGGAATTGTTGTAATTATTGAAAATAGTAAATGTTATTCTAGGAATGTTTAGTGTAAAATTGGTGCCTTTGACATCATAAATGATCTTCTTTTTTGGGTGGGGAAATGGGGCGGTTAAAATATAATGATCCTGCTGACAACCACATATTCACCCATCACAAAATTCTAAAAATAACCCATAAATACCTAGATAGAGTTTTGTAGTGACAGGGCAACATAAATTTATTCATTCAATTAAAAAACAATAAACAATTTAAAATAAATGTCAAAATATTCAAAACAAACATCTGTTCACTACTTGTAAGTAGCATAAGAAAATAGATTTCGTTGTTTTATAAAGGTATGAAGTATGTAGCAAAATAGGATCGAATCATACCTGAGCAAGCGGAACAAGGGGGGACGTGTCCTTCCCGAAATTAAAAAGGGGGAGGGGGAAAAGAAAAAGAGGGAGGGGTAGAAAAAAGAAGGGAGGGTAGTAAAGAAGAAAAAGAGCGAGGGGTAGAAAAAGAGTAAAAAAAGGGAGGGCCAAAAAAGAAGGAAAATAAGGAAAATGGGGGAGGGGTAGCCAAAAAGGAAAGCAGGGTACGAAAGATGGAAAAGGGGGAGAGTTAGCCAAAAACGAAAAAAGAAGGAAGTAGAGGAAAGAAAAAAAAGTGGGAGGGGTAGAATAAAAGAAAAAAAGAAAGGAGGGGAAGCAAAGAGGAAGGGGTAGCAAAGAAGGAAAAGGGGAGGAAAGAAGGAAAAGGGGAGGGGTAGCAAAAAAGGAAAAAGAAGGGAGCGGATGAAAGATGGAAAAGGGGGAGGGTTAGCAAAAATGAAAAAAGAAGGAAGTAGAGGAAAGAAAAAAAGTGGGAGGAAAGAAGGAAAAGGGAGAGGGGTAGCAATAAAGGAGTGGAAAAAAGAAGGAAAGGGGGGAGGGGGGAGCAATAAAGGAGGTAGAAAAGAAGGAAAGG
>JAUYWI010144637.1:0-32709 GCA_034780595.1 Parotoplana pacifica | reverse complement strand
TTGTATCGTTGTCCGGGTGGGCGACGAACTCTAGTAGCTCGTATGCCAAATTGTTCAACACTGCTCTCGTCAGACCATATTACTCGTTTCCAATCAGCTTCAGGCCAATCAATATGAATACAGGCAAAATCCATGCGACTTCTTTTCATTTTAGGTGACAATCTTGGCTTTCTGGCGGGTTTTTAGGACTGTAGGCCAAATGATTTAAGTCGATGTCTACCAGTTCTAACCAAAATGTTGACATAATTTCCTGGAAGTACATTTTTTATTGTAGTTGCACACATTAGAGTATTTGCAGTCGATAATCGTCGAATCAGCCTGTCATCTCACACTGTTGATATACACTTACGCCCTTTGTAATCATTTGTGAACTTTCCAGATGTTTGAAATTTCACAATTGCTTGATGTACTGCACTCTTAGAACAATCCATTAAATTCGCTATGTCTCTTTCTGGTTTGCCAACATTGTGATATGCTAATATTTGTGCACATATTGTATTAGATAAACACTTTCCTTTACCCATTTAAATAATTAATAAATGAAGAATCAAAACATGAAGACTTATTAGTAAATAAGAATAACCAGCAAATGTTGATATTTTGTGTAATGAAAACAACTGAATGCAGCAAATAGCATGAAAATGTTGTAATTAATAAAGCATTACTCATTGGTAGATTAGTATTAACCAATCGGAGCATGTGTTGGACTCTACAATCAAAATCAATCAATAAAGCGGCTAGGTACATAAATTTTGTTCCTGGTCTTAATTCATTTGCCATGATTGTAATATATGAAGGATTTAATCCATTTACAGATATTTCTTTGGAAGTATTTGATAATTTACCTCATACTAAGTCCCAACAATTATATGTTATCTTCATGAAAATTTCAATCTCAAATGTTATAAAGTTCCAAAGAAACCTCACTTGAATGCTATAAACATATAAATATTTCAGCACAGAGATAGGTCTAGAGTGATATTCAGTAATAAAACTCATATAGAACAATTGTACAGAATTTCCCAAGTACTGCCAATAGAGATTCCAACAATTCTAGCCATCATCTCAATGCTTATGCATCCATTTTCATTCACTAATTGGGCTATTGCATCTTCTTGGACCACTGTTGTTGCTGATGTTCGTCATCCAGGACAGTCTTTGTTGCTCAAGGAGGTCATGCCACAGCAAAATTCCTGGAACCATTGGCACACCATGGTCTTCGCAGGTGCATCATCTCCAAGGGCAGTGGAGAGCCTCTTGTGGACTTAAACCTACTTTGAAGTCATAACAAATCATAGCACACAAATGTTCATTTTCCAAATTCATATTTATCTTAAATGCAAACGAATAAGCATGATAAGAAATATGACTGATTTCAATTTTTTAAATTTGAATTCTGGAGCTATCCATAGAGATATTGATTTGAAATTTTCAGTAATATTTTAGATGTATATGTAGTTTAAAATAATGTATTGATTCTATGGATAGCATTTTGTTTTGATATCAAGTGTGCAAACTTATTAACCCCCTACATATATTTTGTAATAGTCAAATAATGTTTGGATATAAATTAAATATGTTCTTATTTTATTTTCAGTAAAATTTCCAAACTTTTTGCCAAGGCTGTGCATACTTTCCTAAATCCCTAACCTAAAATCTTATACAATCTGTCTTTATTTGTAAGATAGCCAATGGCTTTATATTACAATTTGATGAACATAGCAGCATTCAATGCATTCATCATCTTTCAACATTTCCTCCCTGCCTAGAATGCAAATAAGTCTCACAAAAGGTGTATTTTTTGATTACATTGGCATGGCACAAAATCCACAAAAAGGGTACTGTGCTTTGTGTGGATGGCAGTTGGACCAAAAGAATGTATGTTATGAACATTCCTCTGTGATCTGCAATAACTGTAATGACAACAACTAACAAACATATATGTACCATACCTATAAATTGCTCTTTATTGATATATTACACATATATGTAGTTCAATAAAGAAATCAATGGGTCCATTGGACCCACTGGATATTATTAGTGTAAGTTTTGTGTGATTTTGTCACTACACTAAATGCAATGCATTTAGAAAAAAATTTTCTAGAAGTAGAACTTAGTAGAACATACAACGTCACAATATGTTACATTAATCTGTTTGCAATGCAATGTCTCAAAAATATTTTTTAAGTGGGTCTAATGGACCCACTGGTGGCATAAGGGTTAAACAATTAAAGAATATATTATTTGTTAACATTTTTCATAATAGACATTTTAATTCATTTATTTTAGAGAGGGAACCTATTATATAGCTACTTTTTGGAACTGGAAGTGAATTATATACATTTATTGATAATTGTAATTGTATTAGTAACCAAATGAATGAAGACATAACCAGTTCTAAACTGGTCCATTAGAGCTAAACAAATAGTGACCCAATTAATATTGAACCAAATAGTTTAACCAGTTTTGAACAGTCTAACCAATTTAGTTAAAATATAAATAGATAATAGTGCAATAGTCAATTAACCCTGACAAAAGGTTGGCCTGAAGATCATCATCCCAAGGACTCTAGCATATTTCGAGAACACTTCTGGTTTTACTCTTGTTAGGGATCATCAAGTGAACTTAGGAAATTTTCTCCATTCACCTGATGATCCCTAATAATATATTTAACAATAGTTATTTGCTGTTTTTACTTGTATAAGTATTGCTTATTATTCAGGATGTTGTAATACCAGTTTGTATCCATAATACTTTTAGGCCTTGGTTTTTTTGTTCCATTAAATTCCCACCCATAGTTATTATTAGTGTGTATCTTCTCATGAGGGAATACATTTCATTTTTACTGATTCTATATTATACTAAAGTACAAATAGAAGTTACCAGTCTGATAGTGTATCAAAATAGCAAACTACATAGGTTTTTTAAATTAGCTTTATAGACATAAAATAATCTATGGTTTGGTAAAAATTTTCACCTATCCTATGCATAGTGAGCAAAAAACAATCTATTGGCTATTACAAAACTTTAAATATTATCAATAATTTATTGATCAGCTTCTGCAAATGTTGTCTCAAATTTTAGGTAATTAATTTAGTTATTTTTAGCCTGGTAACTTTTTTGCACTTTAGTGTAAGTATCTGATTACCTGTACAGCTGGACATGGATGAAGATTCAACTTTTATAGTGTTCATTGTCAATTATTGATTATTTGTTTATTATATTATCAGTGCTATTGACAATTAAAATTGTTTGTCAAATAATGTTTAAAAGACATACATTTATAACCTGAAGCTGGTATTCTAATACACTTCTAACCCTAACCTGATATACTTGTACACTGCTAGTCTAACCTGATGTACAAACCTGTGCAAATTAATTGCAACCTCAGTATAATTTTAGATAAATTTAGATTAATATGAGATAATCTATTTTACAAATAATTTCTTTCTTTCTCAATTACAAAGTGGCCCTCAGTGACAAAAATACCCATTTTGAGAAATCCCTATTTATTTATTTCAATGTGAAAATTGAAAAATTTCAATCTTTGATATCCATTTTAAACTGAATAGTATTCACCACTATTATTTCAAAATTTGGATTGGGAGAATTGAAAGGAAAACTGAGGGAGGTGAGTCTCTGGAGGTTAGATCATGTAGTGAGGAGAGAGGTGGACTCTGTGGGTAGAAGAGTCAGAAAGGAGGTATGGAAGATCCAAAAAGAAATGTGAAGTCTTACATTTGTGAAGATATGGAGCAGGTGGGAGTCCAAGAGGAGGATGCAAGGAATTGCAATGAATGGAGAAAAACTATCCACACTGGTGACTCCACCTAAATGTGGGATAAGCCAGAAGAAGAAGAAGTACTTTATATTTATTTCTTTAAATATGTATCACTTAAAGGGGAATGAAACCTATTTTCAAAATTAAACTAAATGCTAACATGGTTTGTGTAAATTTAAGTTAAGATGTTAATATTTAGTTAATTTAATTATATTTATTTATGGACTACTCATTGGAATACTTTAAAAAGATTATTGTCACTGTGAGGATGTTATGCTTTGAAATTGTACTGGACTATGCATAAAATTTAGTTTAAGGTAAGACTAAAAATTTATATTTTTATATGCACAAAGGGTACCTATAAACTTTTTAAATTGTTTGAAGTTTACTAATATTTTTGTTCAATAAGCTCAAAGTAAATAGTGTGGATTTCAATCACTTTTTCCTCTCCATTAAGATTTTGAGTAAGTTTTTCTTCTTATAGTGAGAATTTTGTTCTTGTTAAATTTGATATTTTATATGTGATGAGAATTTGTTTCTCATTACACATAAATGAGGGGTGAAGGAAGAATTCACTGATGTTTCAGTTAGAGTCAATCCATATTGTACTGCTACCTGAAATAACATCAATAAATTGTAGTTCATTTAAAGATGGTTGTACTATGTCCCAACAAAACAAAACAAATAGGAAAAGAATCAAAATGTTATTTAGCATTGAAAATATTGACCTGATGATGTCATTGATCTCTGGCTTACCCACCTTATGTCAATAAATTTTTCTAGTGTACCAAATTTCATCCCTTTTGATACACTGGAAGTATGAAATTCTAGGGTGAAGTAATAAGCCCCTATGATTTTAAAACTTCCCAAGTATCAATTGGGTACTGTGAAGGGTTTAAAAATATTTATTAAATTTCTTATCCTAAAATTAGAAGATAGTGATACTCCTAGAAATATTAGTATAAAACAATTAGTTATCCAGTATTACATATATCAGATATTCTTTTGCCTAAAACTATCATGAAATGCTAAGGAAGTGGATGGTAAAAGCTTAGAGTCTCAACATGCTTGTTTAGAAGTTAATGCTTTTTTCCATTACCCCTTAGGTTTTAGTATGTATCTCCATAGTAGATATAATTAATAAAATATATTTAAAAAAAAAGCCTTCAATGGATTATTTTAATTTTTGTATTTAATGAATACTCCATTCATTTACCTTAATAAAATGAAAACAGATTTTTGGACAATTTTTTTGTTGTGTTTTACTACATTTTCTGTATTGAAGATAACCACTAACTAAGTTTATTAATACTGTAATAAATTATATTTCTATATTTTGTTAGAAAACAGAAGAAACCCTCGGTAATGCAGAAAGAACAGAATATGATGCCCACTTTGAGAACTTGCTGCTTAGAGCTGATCAAACTCAGCAGTGGACTGAGAAAATCATCGCCATGACTGAGGGAATGCTTCATCCTAATCCCGGTAGACAAGATCTAGCTTTGAAAATGATCAATCAAGTTTAGAAAACCCTGATAATAGACTTTCATAAATATATTTGTATTTCTGATCCATTTCTTATTATAGTTATACTCATGTTCACTGCTTTTATTTTATAGTTAACCACTGTTTCATTCAGTGTCACTATGCCTTTTATAGTTCACTTTGTCCTTCAGTGTGAATAAGCCTAAATTCATTGTTCAATAGTCAGTTTAGGTTTATTCAAAATATTAAATTACACAATTTTGAAAGGCTTAGTTATTTACAGCAATAAATTTGTTAAATTTGCTTAAATCAATCTTAAATTCTGGCAATCTTGTGTAGATTTCAAGAAAATCGAAGCAACATTTTCATCCATATTATACACTTTGAATGACATCTGCCGGTGCCTATTACAATTTACAGAGCCAATAAAAATCAATTTGCACGACTGTAAAATGTAACTAATGGTAACAATTGTGCCCACTATGCAACTTGAGATGGATTACTTTTCAATTTGTATTGATGTTGTCAATAGTAGACATCGATATTTTGATTCAAACATACTGACGCCCACATTGAAGTAATAGTTTTATCAGCTGATTGCTGTTGAATCGTTCTGTTTGTGATATTTAATTGGCTTTCCAACATATTTTTTCTGAATAATTTCTGTTTTCTCTCTTATGCTACTATAGCAAATTTTCTTCTCTTTTATGCTTTGATATGAAATATACGAAATTTTTTATATTGCTCAGGCTGTGATTATGCCTGGCTGATGAGGCCTGATCAGCCGGCCTGGGCAATCTTTAGCGGGTAA
Organism: Parotoplana pacifica; assembly: GCA_034780595.1. Lineage (NCBI taxonomy): Eukaryota > Metazoa > Platyhelminthes > Proseriata > Otoplanidae > Parotoplana > Parotoplana pacifica. The sequence goes on along the minus strand of JAUYWI010144637.1, from coordinate 26,632 downwards.
TATAAATAAGTAGTATATTTTTATCAAGGTAAACCTGTTTTTTAAGTTTTATTACTCTTATTACATATCAGCTGATTATTGTTGAATCATTCTGTTTGTGATGTTTAATTGGATTGTACCCATGTTTTTTAGCACTGAGGATGGAAGATAAGGTATTTGAAAAATTGGATCGCAGTAAGAGGACGCGAAACAACCAGACTGAGGAATTAGGGGATACCATGATCATGGCAGGTCAAGAATTAGGACCTAGTTTTCCTTATGGTAAGGCCATGTTTGAATTAAATGTTGACACTGTTAGGCTTTTGTACTTGTTTATTTTGTTTCTACAATTTAGAATATTTGTCTGAATGTATATTTGGCCATAAGAATACAAAGTGGCCCATTATATCCGCCAAATTTGAACAAAGCAAAATGCAAACATATAAAGCAATAGACATTTTATAATTAAACTTTGAACATTATACAGTATATTTAAGCATTTGAATAGAATGTGTTTTATTTTCAATGTATCTACCATTTTTCCATACATTTTTGACTTCACCCACAAACATCCACAAATGCTAGACCATATCTACAACATCAAACCCTATTCCATGATCACACCTCTTAAATGCATTGATAACTATATCGAAGTCTTTTCTTGTATATTAAATAAAATAATTTAGTGGAGATAAAACAGTATGTACTTTGTGGCCTTTCAAGAGGACTTCTGCGACCGATCCAATGAGCCAGCATTTATTAACTTGAATGGGTACTGGTCCAAGGTTGTTGTCAGTGGTTTCTGTCATCTCTCTAGCTGGATAAGAGGCTACCCTGTCCTGCATTAACATTCATCGATTGTTTGACTCTGGTTTTCACCAACTAATTTGGCAAGGTGGTCGTCGAATGATATTTTCTTAGAGGAGGGTGCAGGCTTTTGCTATGGCCGCTCGGTTGACAATGGCTACTTCCTTGAGGGTGGCAGTGATAAGGCCTGAGCTGATGCATCCTCTGTTAATTTTGGATTGGCATCGATACACTCTTTGTTTCTGTTGCTGGTTTGAGTAAGCTGGCGCAGTACAGGACGACGGGCATCACTGTACATTTTGTACATAATTCCTGCTTGCTGTGGAGGTTGTTGCTCGTGCATCCCCAGGCCCAGTCAGTGAGGCATAGGAAAATTTTCATACTGCTGTTTGAATTTTTTTAATAAATTTATTTATCCCAATTTTCTATAAAAGTCATATTGCTTACACTTTTGCAATGCAGATTAATTAATACAGAAAACTAATCTATCAATTTTGCCTTTCTTAAACTACTAGCAAAATTATGAGTATGGCTTTAACTGTTCATTGAGTTATTAATTTTGATTGATAGAATTCTTGTATAATTCCATAGATAACAGTATAATTATGCTATATGTTTTCTATTCGTTAAATAATAGCGACACTTTTTAAATGTACATATAACTTAGCAGCAATTTCTATTTTTGTGCCTATAATACTTGCAATATTATGGATCTATAACTTTAAACATTCACTGCAAGGTTATTATAGGTCTGGTATATCCGATTGATGTAATTCATTTTATACTCAAGAGATTACAGTATATGCTGCATTTTTCAATATATTCAAATTCGAGTAGTATATAAATGCATGTGGTTACTTTAATATTAATCCAAATTTGTTAAATCTTTTTTTATATTATAGATCTGAGTAATACCTACACTTTTTAAATGCATATTGATAAATAAAATGTTCTTAGTTGAAGAATTATTTAGGATAAACTAATATATAGCGTCATCTATTTGTATCAAATTTTCAAAGTGGCGCTAAAAAATTGTCCAAAGATGATAAAGTGGCATCAAACGGATTCTGATTCTCAATGACTATTTACAGAAAATGTAAAAAATTCATATTTATTAAACAATTCTCGGTTCCCTTATACTTCCTCCAGACTAAAGCAAATAGCTTCAACTATATCAGGTTCTATTATAGACCCATCATGCACCGTTTCTTCCTTGCATTTAACTTAATTTTGATACCAAAAGTCATTAGAATTTGACCAGATTCTTATGGAAATTTCTACTCATAACAAGCGAGCATTTGAATAAAATCTTGACGTATGTTTTTATTGAATTTGTTGCTGTTGACATTTGCACTGTACTTAAAATGTTGAACTAATATCCACAAACAGGATGAATAATTAACAGAAATAGTTTTAAAATTGATTAAAGAAAGTGAAAACAATTATAATTTGGAATAAAATGATTCATTCTACTCATTTTTTTATTCTAATACATTTTTTAAAAATATCATTTTGTGCGCAATTTAAATGCTTACCCTGCACTTCGATTCGCTATTTGTTACAGGTAACGCTTTAGTGAAGTGTGGTCAAACCGAGCAGAAAATTGGACAGGCTGAACGAGATTTTTTGCATTCCGCCAATTCCATATTTCTACAACCACTGCGCGACTTCTTAGAATGTGAAATGAAGACCATCACTGTAAGTCAAAGCTTAGTTATTCACTATTCCAGGGACTGCGGAAGATAGCAAAACCTTGGAGGGGGGAGCGCATAAAACAGGAAAATAAACTATTTAATTAATGACATATTTATTTATATGAAGTGCGCATAAAATACAGCGTGTTATTGTTCGAACACGATTTAATGTAAAAACAACAATTGACGAATACAGAATAAAATTAGACAAAGTGTCCGAAATATTTCCGCCTTTTGTCATTGCAATTAGCAAATTGTTGTGCGACAGATTTAAGAGATATCTTAGCGGACCGGTCCTTGTGCCAATGCAGAATTGCCAGGTTGTTAAATGGCTCCTGACTCATTTGATTGCGTAGCCATGTTTTTAATCGTCTTGCTAAAGAAAATGTTCTTCCACCTGTTGCTGATGTTGCTGGGTTGGCCATGATGAGCTTCCAGAGCACTGTTACCTCGGAAATCATCTGCATCTCACAGTGATCTAGTTGTTTCATTGCTTTGAGAATATCATTGAAGCACTGGACAAAAGTTTCTGCCATCATGATTCGGAACATTGGAAGTTGAATAGCCAGTTTTTCAAAGTCGAGATTCCATGGTAGCATACGTCACAAAACTCTTGGTGGAAATATGACGTAATCATTTCAATCGCTTAAAACATTATTCGGCGATAGAGGTCTTCAATGCTGTCGGGATGTGTCCCATTATTTGACCCAATTTTTACGCGACAAAGTTGGTTCACCAATGGATTTGTGATTTCCGGACAACCTTCAAATAAAATAAGCAGAAAGCTTCACATCTCACCAAAGTGGGGGGCTGAAGACCCCACAACCCCCAGTTCCTTAGTCCCTGTATTCTAAGTGAGGCCGGAATACACTTTAAGGATTGTTTTAGGGCATGCGGTCTAAATCGCTTATGGTTTATCGTTACCTTATCTCTTTTATGAAATGATAGTAGTTTATGTTGCAACTAGCTACAATAAATTTACAGTTCAGTCACAAAAGTTTGAATGGATGATTTGGACAAAAAACAGTACTATATTTATGTTTTGCCTTTATCAAGATGTACAATAACTATAATTATATTCAAATAAAATCACAGAAAACATTAATGGCAGACATTGAAAATTAATATGAACGAACCACAGAAAAAAGACTATTCTAATTTTATTTAGATAGAAAACTAGATGATCAGGACTTTTTATTAGTGAACTTTTGTTTTCTGAATTATAGAAAATTCATATTAATTGAGAAAATCGGAGCTTGTTTCTGTAACATTTAAAGTTTATTAGACATTTAAAAAAAATTATGCAATATTTTCAGTCGGAAGGAAAAGTAGAGCCCAAATTGGATACATTGTAAACTTCTGATGAATTAAGTGAGCAATTTAAAAAAAAACTGCAGACGTCAAATTGTTTTAATTGCTTTAATAAAAGTGTAAATGCAAGAATTTGACTTCATTTTCAATCACAGATAGGTAAACTCAACCAAAATGGATACACTTAATCTAAACTGTATCCATTTTGTTTCAGTTTTCCTATCTGTGATTGAAAATGACATGTGATAAATCAAAAACTTAAAATGTTACACTAACATCTAACATGGTGATTGTTTTTGTCTTTCTTAGTCCAAAAACATAATACATATTTGGTCATTACAAAATGGGTGCTACTCAGCCTATTTTTCTGTATATGTATCAATTATTCTAAGATAGGGCGTGCATTTAGAGAAATTACATTGAGCTGTGTGGAAAAGATTTTAAGGTTTTGCCAAATATTTTTGTAAACAACATGATTGAGTGCACTCTCATTTTTTGTACTTTCTATGCGATAGAGATGGTATGCCTGGGATCTGAGTGTCGGGACGGCTTTTGTTTGTGCGTGTTTGGCAATATTAGACGACCATGTTTTGTTATTTTTAATAAAAGCACAACTGAATGAATGTTCTAAATGATTTTCCGTATTCATGCCCGACAATATGTTCATTATTATCATTGTATGCGTTTAGAGATTATCTATAGGTACCTTAGGGGAACTATTATAGAATAATTTCTACAAAACGTGGTATTTTATTATTCTGGGGTTGCTCATTTATTAAATCATCAATGAAAGATGTCCTAGTTTGATAATTAGCTGCTGTCGCCTTGTTTGTTGAAGAGTATTATCTCCAAACTTGTAACGTTCTGTTACAAAAAAAACACACGCTGCTCTTAGTACGCAGAGCCGTGTGTCTTTGAGTTGGTATTAAAACTGGAGGGATAGAATGATTTTCTGTGTAGATAAATTTGTTTTATTTGTTCACAAGAGTGGTTTCTGCTTTGATACTGTGTCTATTTTATATTAAGGTTCACATGTTTTTTTAGTTGTTTCTTTTCTAGTCAGGCGTGGAATTTTATCTAACCACGAAAGAATTATTTTGTTATTTTGGCATAATCATTTCTCAGACAACAATTGTACATTTATTATTAATAAGTTAGAAGTTACATAAAGTGTGCCTAACTTTGGGAGTTAATTTGAAAATATAGGTTTTGTGAAAATTTTGGTAGAAACTAGCCTTGTCTGCATTATGCATCAATGAATTCCGAAGGATTGGTACAACAATTATACAAACAATTTTTTATAATATAATGTTTAGGGACCTTAAATTGTGAAAAATATTATCTACATATCGAAATAAATTGCTGAATACGACCAATTGCTTACATTATTATTTAAAATATAATATTTTAAAGGGATTCCAATGAACTATTCTTCATTTATTTTCAAGTTAAATTTCATTTTACCCCAATCTAAATATGCAGTTTTAGAGTAAATTTTGAGATATGTACAAAACCTAAAAGATGTTTCAAATCTGCCATCGACTTTATGTGATTTGCCAAATATAATTCAAAAACAGATAAATTTAGGTAACATTATCTATCGGTGATGAAGAATTAAGAAAGAAAAAACTATTTTATAAAAATGGCTTGAACCGATTTCTATGAAATTTGAACATACTTTTAAAATTATTGTAATTTCAAATACTCGATTGACCAAATTTAGTTAAAGACATTTTAAGTTTTAACATTTCGACCAAAAAAGTCTATGTTCAGGAGTTCTAAGACAAGCAAGGCTCACTAGCTCTTAGAGGCGAGTTAACGTTCTATTTTTAAAAATATGCTTTCATTACCGGATTGAGTGTATTAAATAATTGGTAGTGGATTATTTCAGTAACAGAAACGATTTAGTTCTTATCAATGATAATTACAGTGACTTGTTAAGTATGAAAAACAATATAAACAACCATGTCACTGGGCTTAAAATCGATGACATTAGTTAGACGAAAACATGTGAGGATTCTGGCTTGTTGAAATAATATTTAATAATTGATATTGATATATGCTTTTATAAATAATTGTTTAGTTATTTTCTGCTCTTCTGTGTGTTGTCTTATTCAATTGAGACACTTAAAATCCTCATAATCTTTATTATCTCTGCCACAGAATGTTGCCACAATGGTACTTGATTATTCATTTAAGATGGCCAATCTGTCAAAAGTTTTGGCAGCAACATAAACATTGATTTTACAAAATTGGAACTGTCATTTAAGCAGAATTTGAATCTCTTTAATATTCATTCCTATTATGTATGATCAAGTTACATGTAAATTTTTCAATATTTGTCTGAAGCAAATAGTAGTTTTACACAGTCATCTAAAAGCGGAACTGAAGTCTAGCAATACTTTCTACAGGTTCTTGTCCATGATCAGGATCCGCTTGATTGAACAATTTGAAGTATGAAACAGTACTTGATACGATTCAGGAAAACTGTCTTAATGAAAAACTTTTATGATTATAAATCTGGGCTTTGTCTTAAAAAGTGTATTTTTCTTATTTTGTCTCTTCTTCACTAATTTCTATGAAATATGGCTCCTAGACTAATTTTTGGAGAGGAATAAAAATTCGTTGTCAGTTGTGTTGTGCAGTTGCAAGGGACGCAAATATTGTAATAGCAACAAGGAATGTTTACAAATTTATCACATATAACAATGGTTTTATTGGTATTTGACCACACGAAACCTTATCAAATTTTCACTCAGAAGCTATTGCTTGGGACACCAATATTGCATAGCAACAAGCTATTTTTACAAATATATGAGTATTTGACCATAGTTACTCGTTTAATTTTTTCTTTGTGACTGTTTCTAGGAATGCCAATATTACATAGCAACAATGAATTTTTACAAATACGTCCTATATAACGATACATTTATGGGTAATTAACCACATGAAACCTTAGTTACCATATATGAACTTTCCTTTAATACATTCCACTTAGAAACTGTTGCCAGATTCACCAATATTGCATAGCAATAAACTATTTTTACCAATATATTGGCCATGTAAAACCATAGTTACCATATCAACTTTTTATTCTGATACTTTTCTCTTGGGAACTGTTGCTAGGGACACTAATATTGCATAACAACAATGAATGTTTACAAATAGATATATCCTATATAGCAATGGGTATTTGACCACAAAAAAACTTAGTTGCAGTATATGGTATAGTCCAATCTAGCTTTCCGATTCGCAAACTTTAGTTGTTTATTCCATCTTCATTGTGGTTTGTATGCAGAACCCAGCTTTGTCCAGAATAAAACTTGGCATCCCAGTCTTCAATGACGTATTTCTGGTAATTAAAACGTGCTTAATAAAATTGCATATTATGCTTTATGAACTAGGTGAAAGGTAAATTGGTTTTGGTAAAGAATGATTGTAAAACAGCTTTTTTCAATGTTGAAATTAATATTTTATATTTTCAATCATGACTAAAATACCTACTTAGAGTGCTTCTCTTCTTCCATTAAACTGTTTATTATGTAGTGGTTATAGACATTTCCAGATTACCTAGCTTAGTTTTACATTAATCTTAATCAATGTTGTAACACTGATCTGTGTTCTGTTAGCTCGTGTGTCTTGTAGTACATGTTGGGTCGATATTCTTTGAATTGCTTGCAATAGGCGCTATACAAGGAAGAGCAAAAAGCGAATATAACGCAAGTAAGTTTAGTATAGTTTGGCCTTTTTTGCACGAAATAAGCAAACCTGAGGACACCAGCACACTAAGACTGTAGCGTTGTTGACTTGTAGACAGTGTTTGAAGTTTGTGCATGTTTCCTAAAAAGACAATACCTATACCTACTGCTGTGTGGAAATATGATAACGTTTCCTCTGTTTTTAATGACTGTATGGTCGTCACTGGCTCAGAGTATGAATATATTTTTACTCTGTGGTCGTTATAACGTTGATTTATCAGAAATAAGTTTTATGGTTTCAAGACTTATAGGCATAACAGTTCTACATCTAATTATTGTATTATTTGTAATCTTATTTAACCATAATTTGTTTCAGTGCTTGAGGCCATTTAAAATTATTTTGAATGTTGTTCAATTTAATCAAGGATGGACTTTTTCCGTCAATAGGTTTTATATAATGATTTTCTGTTCACTCATCAACTGCTTCTGGTTTGCTTATTTATACGATGTGATGTGATGACAATCTTTGTCTTTTCTGTTTGTTATGGTAATACAACGGACGACATATGATTTTGGATAATAACATCTTGTTGTCTCTGTGATTGCTCTCCTCGGGATGTTTTTAAACAATGAGCTGTTTGTTATTTATGCATGATCTAGTATATGTTCTATGTTCAGATGGGATCTACATGTCAATTAGGTATAAATACATACATATCAAGAAATATTAGTCCCTTGCGTTTCCGAAATTTAATTTAATTATTATCAACTGTTGATTGTCACATGGACTGAATTGCTGATTTGGAATATCATATTTTTGTCGTATTGTATGAAAATGATATCAGTGTGGTTAAAAGATGGATTTTATAATTTTTTGATTGCCATTTTATTTTTACTCAAAATGTTTGTTTCACTTTGGACAAGAATATTTATTTTTTATTATGTTTTTTTCTGGTACATATTGATTGAGCTTATTAATTTGAAGAAGTATTGCGATAGTGATTATTAACAGGGATGGATACTGGTACTATGTAGAAAGATAGTTGGTAGTGTTCAGTGCAATTGATAAGGAATTGGGGATGGCTCACTTGCAAATGGTATTAGCGGAAGTTCCTGTCAAGACGTCCTCCTTCTTAGGCAGATGGATGTCTTAACAACCTCAGCCAGTCTACAATGTCTGTATGGTTTACATAGCCAACTAGTTTCTCAATTACAAAGTGGCCCTCAGTGACAAAAATACCCATTTTGAGAAATCCCTATTTGGTTATTTCAATGTGAAAATTGAAAAGTTTCAATCTTTGATACGATTTTAAACTGAATGGTATTCACCGCTATTATTTCAAAATTTGGATGGGAGAATTGAAAGGAAAACTGAGGGAGGTGAGGCTCCAGTGGTTAGTACATGTGGTAAGGAGAGAGGTGGACTATGTGGGTAGAAGAGTCAGAAAGATGAAGTTGGGGAAGAGGAGGCGTGGAAGAACCATAATGAAATGGGAAGACTTGCATTCGCGAAGATATTGGAGCAGGTGGGAGTCCGAGAGGATGATGCAATGGACCACAAGAAGTGGAGGAAAATGATCCGAACCGGCGACCCCACCTAAATGTGGGAACAGTCAGAAGAAGATGGTCTAATCGGCCATAGTATAACAGCTTTCACAGACCAAAGATTAATACTAATACTTTGTTTATAATGACTCCATGACTATATATTCCTAATTTAAACAATGTGGAATAGTTTGTTTGGATTTTAGAGCCATTTAAGTAAATTTTGCGAAGAATTTCGATTTTGTTTGCCAACTAGAATTTTTTCTTGTCGAATGTTAATTTGCTAAAGTATTCAGAACGTTCTTTAAAGTACACAGGAACATTGTTTACTAATTAAAGTCTATTTTTCAACTCTGCCTCCTACTATGAATTATGTCAATTGATACCATTAAAAATGTCATCACAAAGTTTAGACCGATGCAACAATGTTGAGATTTGTTATTGTTTTGACATTTGCATTATTTGCCTTCAATAATTGTGCCAACTGAACTCGAACAACAGCCGTGCCGTGTATCTAAACACACTGACGTGCCTGCCGCGTGTAAATTGAATTTTTGTGTTCATTCTTGGTAAAAGTGAATGTCATAAATTTTATTTTTGAATGACTCGTATTTACTTTATTTTTCATACTTCTCTCTCACTGAATGCTTTGAATGTTTATTTAAGATTTGATCACCAAAATGGATAAAAGAGTCTGTGTGTACATTTAAAATATTTTTTTAATATTGACAACGATTCATCTGTCAGCTATTTTCGAATTGATTTTAGGTACCTACCATCAGAATATAGGAATATCTTCATATTAAAAAAATAAAGCCACATTAATATGTACAGAATAGATATTGTAGAATGGAAGGCTTTCATTTCTATCTGAAATATTGATAGGCCACTCCCGCCACCTTGAGATAATGGAATTCAAAGCATATGAATGGAGCAGTTTCCCCGACATTTTATTTTTATGTGAAACATCACCCACAGAACTGAACTATGCAATTAGACGTATGATGTGATTTATATTATTAATATAATAAAAAGAGTACCAAATTTGTATATTTTTTAGAAGAATCTCAGATTTGATTATGACGCTATTAGTTTTGACTGATTTATTTCAGTAATATTACTCGTATATTAATGTTCCTTTTTTAATTTCCGGAATGATTAATTGATATATTATCTAAATTAAGTTGAATTGATAATGAAGATGTGTTATTGGTGTCTGTCCAGTATTTAATGTATAAACGCTGGGAATGAGAACTCCGGCAACTGATGCTAATAGATAATCGGTTTTTTAATGTATTAATTCCCTGCTAGTTTTCTATTATGTACATCTTAATAGAGATTAAGGATATCTGAATATCTTTTTACTGAGAAGTAAATGCATTTTGGTTTCTTGAGTTTATTGTTTTGAATTTGTCATTTTTAGGTTTTCAAATCTTGGTGTATTCTTCGAGTTTTCCTATTGGTACTTTTGTGGTGTTTCTATTTTGTGACAATATTGATAGTTTAGCTTCTAGGTCTATTAGCGAAGAAGATTGTTTATATCAACATAGGCAAAACTATCGTGGAAAGATCGAGTTGAAAACACGACCTGCTGAATTCTATAGCCAATCCAGAAAGCCTAAGCATCACAGTTACCCTACTTTGGCCACATACGCAGACGTGATGGTTCTAGGATCGAGAAAACTAAATGTTGCTTGGATCTATCGAAGGAACACGTGGAAGGGGCGACATCGAATCTGTTGGCTTGAGACTCTAATAAAGCAGACAGGGAAAACACTTACTGAGACAACTCATTAAGATAAACCAGATCCGTTTTATTGACTGGTAACGGTGCAAATGCTGCAAATGCTATTAGGTCTCTTATTAAAATATTATAGGGTGTGTGGCAACATGACTCCAATATTTAGTATTAATTGATTCATTTAGGAAGACTTGTTGTCCAATTTCCTAATCAATAATCCCAAGTAGTGCTCGTCTTGGCTATAACAGAGTAAACTTCATTTCCTAGTTCTAGTATTTATCCTTGTTTGAATTTGTATCTTAATTTAGGTCTTTTTATATGCAAAGTATAAAGAAAGCCAATCCTTTTATCAATTGATTGCTGGGATTCTATTTTGCTCACATGTATTCAAAAATTGCTTTTATTCGTCATGTGCAGATAAAATGGCAAATGGTTATTCGTTTTGCTATCAACTCTCTTTTATGAGTAGCGGAGTAACACACACACATTTTAGAGTCTATTATTACTGCTTTCCATGTGTGATATAGATATAGTTACGACCAACAATGATATATAATTAATCAATTATTTAATATTTTATTTTGTTCGATAAAATCGACAGTGGTAAATTTATTGATAGACAGGTTTTATTTGAGCACTGCACTGTTTGGTTTTGTTCATGTTATTCAACAGCAATGTGTTTTTGTTATAGTTATAGAAAACTATAGGTAGTATGTACCAGTACCTAGCTGTATACTCTTCCATAAAACATTTTTAAAACATGTTTAAAAGCTTCAAACGTAGATTTACAAGTTACATATAAATGAATCATTTTTGTATCAAAACCATAATTTGCAAGTACCTATGTACGTATATGTACGTAATAAATTATTACTATTGAATGTTACATTACTCTAATTAGTGTTATGAGGTTAATTTCTATGGTAAAAATATTTTTTATTTTTCAAATACATACGTTATGAAATTAGCTTCAGATATTGGTTTTACCATATAAAAGCTTTATTGAAACCACATATTCGAAGTCTGAAGAGTAAACAATTGTAGCTAGCATACAGACAGAATTATTGAATAAACACAGCACTTTGTGCATATTTTAACGGATATGCGCAGCTAAGTATACATTTTTGCATTCTAATCAAGACACTATTTCGACTGAAAGTATTTCAAATAGTTTCTAACTACTACAATGCTGCTTTATTTGTAGCCATTATAGTTTTTAATAAAACCAACAATTTAAACAAGTAATGAAATTGAAATTCATGTATTTAAGTGTTTCTAGAAAAAGATTCGAACAAAGCCTATGACAATATTCATCAAAACCAAAACTCTACAAGATGTTGATATGAAAAAATGAGGTAATTGTAGCATGTTGAGAAGAATATTTTGAGGACAAGGAAAAAGGGGAAATATTTAAATGGTATTAGTGATAAGATAATAAACACGGAGATCTACTTGGAATTTCTGCTCCCAAATTTGAGCTCCTACTCTGATATTTGCATAATTATAGATAAGGTCAAGAGCTATATGCGAACACTATCACTACATTTCGTAACCAATTAATCACATGACAGAAAATTGAGGGGGATCTTGACTCCCCCCTAAGGTTTATCCCAGATGACTCAACTGATTGCCATAAAATTTGAAATCAGTCTACTAAATTCTCTTGCAGAATTTTTGGTGTAAAAAATTTTCAGGTTCGACCCCCCCCCCCTTAATATCACGTGACGGCCCTATCCATTCCATTCACGGGAAGTATGAAATTCTAGGGGTTGGACTAGCCACTACCCCCCCCCGCTCGTTGACTACCATGCTGATTTTTTTAGCGAAGACGAGCGTATCTAACCATTTCTTTAAATTTCATAAATATGGAGAAATCTGATCATTTATAATTAATCATAATTTCTCTAAATTTTGATCAGTTTAACTTTTTTTAAATCATTTATTTTAATGAATATTCAGAGACCCCACAAATGTCTCTTTTCTTTATTTTAAATGAACACAAATTAAGAAAACTTCATCAATTAAGTATAGATATTAGTATGATTGAGTTTACATTGATTTCTTCTCAATGCTTTATCCAAATGTTTTTGTTTTATTGAACCGATTTCTATCATAACACGTACCGTATATGTTGTCTATAAAATAAATAAAAATTAAATTAGTTGGTTAACTCCAGGGGTTGATAACAACGAACATACTATATTCTTTTTATGTTTTAGTCTGTATTCTAACATACATATATAATGCACATGTAAGAATTGAATATATTGTGTATGTACAAAAATATTCTATTAAAATTATGAGTCTAAGTGTCAGTTTAGTTTCAAGCTTAGGTTTGCTGTACAATAATCGAGTTTGTGCTCATTTGGGGACGGTTTTAGAGCGCCTTGTTAGCTGTTATGTGATTAAGTTTTCTGTGCATTTAGCAAAGTAGGAGTGGTGTCTGGTTGGCTGCTTGTTGCTTCCATCTTGACTGATATCTTGAGCTCTACGTGTTTGACTATCATTGTTGAAAGCCGCTTGGTATCGTAAGTTAATGATTTGTTTGCATGGATTTTGACCGGTTCTCTTGATCAAATTATGGCTCCTAGAATCAACAATAGATTAGCTATCCCTATTTTGTATCAGCCTAATGTTTGGAATTATAATAATGCCGTCCGCCTAAACCAGGTTAATGAATTATACGCTTTGGATTTTGTCTGAATATTTTGTTATTAGAATTCTTGAAATTATCGTGAGCTACATACATATATGTAGAAACATTTGTATTTGTATGGATAATATTAATAATATTTATCTATCGTTCATAGCGTTTTGTTTAGTAATGACATTAACAGTACGTTACTGCATATTGTGTGTGCACGCTTGTATCAGGTTGATCAGTATGAATGTTACTATTATTCAGCGCTAATATTGTATTGTTGTTAGCTAGCATTGTTACGTGTATTATTTTATGCAACTTGTAGTAATTTATTGATTTTTTAAAAAAATTATTAGTCTAATGTTTTATAGTTGAATGTTGAAAATAGGCTGCAGACCAGTTGAGATTGCTGAATGAATTTTGTGTCTTGTCTCGCCTAACACTATTGTGTGAGTAATCATTATCGCAATCCCAGACGGATCTAATGCGCTACTCTAGATAAGAAGCAGTCTATGATTAAAAAAACAGTATTTTATATTTCTCTTTTGGGGAATACATTGTTCCATTCTATTTGCAACTAAGAAAAAATGTTATTTAGTAATAAATATGTCGATGATAATACGTTTGTATTACGATTTTACATTAAAAGATGTCCCTAGTTATTTTTTTAGAATTTCAGATACTTAATACTATATTTTATTAGAAAATTATTTCACGTATTTTTTAGATAAAAAGTTATCTTGATTTTATTTACATGAGCTACACTTTCTCAATTATAAAACATCAATACCGTTCATAAAATGGTTTACATCTTGCTCTATTCACAATAAATTTCCGAAAATTAAATAAAACTCACTAAACAGTTCGATCAACAATAATTGTAGAATTTTTTCCACAAAAGTTGTGATTACCTCTGTAGTATTATAAATGTAGGAGCTATCGCCGATATGTCTAATATCATTTTATGTTGTTTGTTTGATTGTATGTAATTAGGAATTTAATCTACTTATTTCTTTGAATGTTGCAGTCCAAAATCTAATTCTAGATTAATCAACATGGATTTCTAGGATTAGGTATATTGGAAAAATATCCTGACTCTGCCAAATATAATGAACATTTTTAGTTGTTAAGATTTATTTGAGATGGACATTTTTAATGTTATTTCGTTTTTCACGAAGAACGTCAATTGACGCAAGACAAATTTAAAATGAGGATCTCAAGATTCAATGACTTTTTATTTATCATTATTTTGGTCTAAATAAAAGTCACTTAGAACACAAGTTTTCACAAAATTTACGACTACTACACGATCAAATACGAACAATCATAATTGTTTCTGATAGAATGAATCAGGATTGTCGTGTTTGACCATGATTGTTCATTCAAAAAGTAACAAAGCAAATGCCATAATAACTTTTTTTGGTTTGAATTTTGTTATTGATATTGACGTTGTTAGATATCCATATGCATTAAATTTGGACATTAAAAAAAACTACAGCATTTTAAAAATTAGTTCTCTCTATGATTAGATATTCGAATTTTGACATTTTAAAGTTAATCTCTATATTTATCAATTTTTGTTTCACTTACAAAATGGAAAATATTTCAACTCAAGAAGGCCAGCGAATTATCATTGCATTGTAACGTAAGAAGGTACCCCAGTTACAGTTACCGAAATTCATCACTGAATAGATCGGCTATTGGGAGAAAATGCTTTAAGCAGAAGTCGAGTTTTTTATTGGGCCCAAAGAAGCAAGAGGTGAGGGGGGGGGGTTTGGATGATGCTGACCTCTATGGGAGACCCGTAGATGAAATACCGGGCGAGACCATTCGTAATAGAAAAGATCAGAAAAATGAAGACGACCAAATGACGATTTTTGACAATTATAAGGAAGCTGCTGATGCTGGACTAAGAGTAGAGGAACTATGTGATGGAGCACAAAAGACTTTGAAAAATACAGCAATAAGAAGTTGCCCTATGTTTCTACAAAATGACACTGCTCTCCATTTATTGATGATGAAACGGTCTTATTATGCACTAATTTAAAATGAATTTTTGTATGGAAGTACATATATGTAGAATATCTTCTATTGGTGCATTTTGCTTTGTAGAATATCTATGACCGAATCTATGGACGCATAGATATTTAAGTACATATTTATACATATGTATACTAACCCTAACGGTTGTATTTCTTTGGGTATGTCTGGCTGTGTAGAATATCTATCGGTGTTATTCTAAGGATCTTTACGATTTAATTTCTTGTAGAAAGAGCGAAAGACCCTGGAGAATCTACGCCTGGATTTGGATTCCCAGAAGAACAAGGTGAAAAGGACAAAAAATGATGCTGCTAAAAGAGCGGTAAGTTGCGAGACAATGCTCGATTGGACAGTACCTACATAGTGTGTGCTTTCTTTGGCAGGTTTTATTGAAATATTTAGGTTTTGTGGTGAGATTATATTTAAAAAAATATTTCGTTATCAAATTGATATTGCTGAAAGTTGATCAAAATTAAGTGTCTGGTGCAACCAAATATTTTAGAATAGAAATTGGAAAGATAAATCAGAGAACGAGAAAATAATTACTCGTTAAACCCTAGACGAATGCTTATGACCAACACCTAATTGTATTATAGCGATAGTGTGGAATTGAAAGTAAACATTGTGTTAGGAGCTGTTATCTATTGATCATATTAATGCACACTTCGATTAATGTAGACAACGTGAATTTTTCTCACCACCAATAGCTTCATGTTTTGATCTATTGATACATTGTTTGATAAGTTTTAGCATTCTGGAGTGCCTTTGTCAGATAAAAAAATTACAACCATTTATGTTTTATTTCTAAAATTTACGAAAGGAAATTAAATGTTAATTATTTTGGTACTTCAGAGATTTTTCCATTTCTCTTATTAGTTTGTGTAAAGTAAATCATTCTTATCTAACTTGGTGCTTATTCCCGTCTTGTTCTAATAAATCAGTTAGACCTGCTCGATGTATAATAGCCTATAAATGAATAAGGTGCAGCTTAACAAGTGGTAATGATTTTGTGACCTTTGGTTAGCCTGACGTAGTGTTCTGTATGTATTCTAATTAGTCAAAGAGCCCATAAGGGTTTAAACAGTAAATGGTGCACAAAAGGTTTGTTACGCTTAATGTATAGATCCATTGAATAGATATTCAGAAAGCCCATTTTTGAGTGTTTGCGCGACTTATTATGGGCCATGGGGTCGCTCATCGTATCTTTCCTATGCTAGAAAAATATCGGTTCCAGAAATTTCTTCGATTTACATAAACTTTATACTACAGACTTCTGCTGATGTTACAATTAAGTTTAAAAAAATGACGCGATGGTTCTACATTGATGGGAAATATTTTTTGTCAACATATTTAATGTTAATTTTGTTAAAGTATAATATTACTTGCAAGTAGTATTGTATTTAATCATAATTTTAATAAAAATCAAATAAAATATATTCACGAAAATCTATTTGCTGTGAATGTAGAACCGCGCTAATTTTTTTAAATTACCTGTCACATCATCAGAAGTCAGTAGAATAAATTTTGAGTAAATCGAAGTAATTCCTGGAACTGATAATTGTCTAGCATAGGAGAGATGCGTTGAGGGAGCAGTTTTAGTGACTCGGTGGCCCATAAGATTTTTCTTGCTGAATATCCACTCAATGGATCTGATATGTACATTAAGCATAACAAACCTTTTGTGTGCGATTTTATGATTAAACCCTTATGGCCTGTTGGACTAAATGTTTCCATACGTTAAGGTGAAAACCGATACGACCGTTGAAGCTGCGGTAAGGTTTTTGCTCGTTGTTTGTGCTGTTGTTGTTTGTGATTTTTTTGTTAATGTCCGATATTGTTGTACTTGTGAATATTATGCCTACCATCCAGCTATGTGTGAATCAATTGGGTAATTAAAATAATAAGAAAAAAAACTCGATGTCCCAAATGCGCACAAATAATTTTTTAATGTCTAGTTGTTATTCTTATTATTTATAGCATTACCCAATTGATTTATCTTTTTATGTCTTTCACTTGCGTAATATGTACTTGTGTGTGTTTTGACATGCATCTATTCTACTTTTATAGACTGTTACATATTTTCATAATTCATGATTGCCGTATAACTTTGTTATTTTATGTACGTAGGTAATGTTTCTTTTTATAAAATTTACTATTTATTCTTTTCTTATATGTCGAATTATTTTAAATAAAGAAGAATGAAGCCGAATTTAAGAAATCATTAAAACATTATTTATTTACACTATAGTTTTATCTACAGATTATTGTACTATTTTTTGGCGTAGATAAATACATTGTTATATTCCATGTAAGTGCAGTTTACAGCTACGGGTATTTCTGTACTAAACCTATCCAATACTTACGTCATCAGAGCACAACGATATTTTGTTTTTGTTGTGGTGGTGCTATGCATTTGTGTCATATTTTCTTCATTTATGGATCTAAAAATCTGATTTACTAACAATAACTTATTAGTTTTAAAGAGATTTTAATTTAATGAATTACCTTTTACTCGGTAATAAATAAACATTTGGTTCCTGGCTACTACTTATAGTAGTAGAAATATTATATACATTTCTAAATAAATGTTTTTAATTTTATATTAGAATGATAGCGCAGTGGCTTTAGTAAGTTTTCTTGTTCCACTAGACCAGAAGACAATTGTTTATAATAATATGTTGTGTAGCTACCATTATGGTCTTTGGTGTCAAACCTATTTGTTTTATATTGTCTTATTTCATTAATTGACTATTTTTGTTGTGGTAGAAATTTCACCGCGTAAGTTGTTGTATTTTCCTATAATTCCTGCACGTTTTTCATTAGTTATACAAAAGAACCTAAGTCTAGAATATTCCTGAATTACTTATCTGTGAAATTTTAACACTGAATGTGTTTCAGATGTTTTATATCAGCAATTTCATGGAATCGAACTTAGTTTCTTGTTGAGTTTGTTATTTTGTTAAAAGCAATTTTAATATAATAAACATAGGTACATACATACTGGTAGGGTATTATACGAAATCTTTGACTAAAAGAATTGTATTCCCATACCCATGTACATGAAAATAGATATGCTTTAGAGCACGATTTTGTTTTTTTATGAATATTTCAGTTTGTGATGATTTCAAACCAGTAAAATATATTATTTTATCCAGGGTAGAATATATTCTTTAGAGCAAGATCTTGTATTTTTTGAATATCTCGGATTGTGATGACTTCAAACAAGTACAAAAGTTTATAAAATAATTACTTTTTTTCTACCTTGATTATTTCATTTTTTGATGAATTCTAAAGCGATAAAGCAGTTCTATCTATTTTTTAAAGAATATAGAATGCTATTTTTAAATTGCTCTCTTATCCATTGTAAATATAAATGACAACTAGTAAAAGTATTTAGGAAAATTAATTTTATTATGATATCTAAATTACATTTAAAAAGTACTTGTAAAAATTATCACTAGGTGGTTTCAGCCTTCCCCCAAGGTTCACAATGAACATCTTCCACAGAAGTATTTTATTAATGCTGACTTGTTATTAAGAACCATAGTTATCGCAGACTATATTATTGATAAAATGGAAATTTAATCAGAAATAGCGCTCGGCATAAAGAAACTGCTGAGTCACTGGTATGCATTTTAATTATTTCAAGGATAAAAGACCAACAATATCTTTGATTTTTTTTTCAAACAATTTTCTATCAGTTTATTTAGTCTGTGAGGAACAATGGAGCCGGATTGAGATAACAAACTTGGTCTGTCTGTCTGTGATATTAGATTTTTATTTAATTAATTCGATGTTTTTAGGGTCATTTTATTTTAAACTTTAAATTGATATTTAGAACGGTTGAAATGACAAATAATTTGAATAGTTTCACAAATAAGCAAACAGTTGAAATGAACGAAGTCAATATAGAGGCTGAGCTGAGATTCAATTGAATCGTATGTAATTTGCTGCAACTTGATAAATCTGTTGGCATGCAAACTATTTAGCGCATGTAACTCGTATATTATATTATTATTCGGAGAACACTCATTTTTTCCGTGCCAGTACAACTTATGAATCTAAAGATTAATATTTTCCTAATCACAGAGTAAAGATTTTATCTAAGTCGTGCCGGTGCATTCTTACTTTATGGATTTTATATTTTGCACGCTTTGCTGTTATTGTTTTATAATTGGCTGAGCAATGTGAGGTTGCATATGATTTAATTTTCCCATTTCTAAATACTATTTACCCCTAGAAGTCAGAAAGGGGGGGGGGTCAATTTTTTGACACATCAGTTGGAGAATATAAATACAAGAAATACAAAACCTAATTACACTGAAAATTTCAGTACTTGTAAGATTCTGTTTCTATTTGGGGAAAATTAGGTGTCTGATTATGTTAAATTGATTTAAAATGTATAAATATGGGTGTGACTTCTATAAGTATTGTGAAAAAAGCTATCAATGACTTTAGAGTGACAGGTTATTATAACTTCTAAATAAAACTGTATGTGTATAAACTAACTCATATTTTTTAATGAATTTATCTAGGCTGAGGAAGAATGTTTAAAATCCCAATCTGCTTTCGACACCCAACTGGAATTAACTCAAGGTTTACTAGAAGGCATTCGATCGATACACGTAAGTTACGTCCTATCATTGAAATACATACTGATGCGTCTTATGATTACGTATAATAGGAGCTTTTATCTGTTTAATTAGTAACGAAAATCGTAAACGACAAAGTTAACCTAAAAGATAAAAGCGTATTCAGTAAATCGTTAACAAAAAGGTTAATTGACTATTGCACTAGTTTAGACAATTGTTTCGAAAATAATAAACAGCGAAGTTAACATCAGCTCAGTCATTCAGTTAGCTGCCTATACTTTAACATAGAAATTTTCCTTTGTTGCTATTAACATTATCAGCCGTTAACGAAAGTATAGTTTTATCTTTTACGTTTAAAACAAATTAACTAACTTTATTTACCCGAAAATCCAAAAGATTGGTAATGTATGTCTGACAAAGAAATTACTCCGCTGATTTAGGAAAATCCAAGCTTGCACTTACCTAACTATTTTGTTACAAAAACCGTAAAGAAAACTTTAACAGCATCCTACCTCAACAGCTGAAGTTATCTATTTTATAACGATTTTTTCGTTACGGTAATTGTTAGCGTTGACAATTTTTTACTACTTTCAAATATATTTATGTAGCTATAAACTGCATATACCAAACATTAACTTGAAGAATAGCTTTTCTGATAAAACATATTTTCAAGGTTAGAGCAATTTGAATCAGGTTGCATCCTGGTAGTTTTATAATGTGGTGATTTTTTGGGGTAAATAAAAATTTCTATAGATTCGTCTCATCATTGCTCGTTCATTTTGAATATTTTAGACTCAGCATATGAAATGCTTGAAGGAGTTTGTGGAATATCAGATGAACTACTATGCACAATGCCACACCTATATGCAAGATCTTCAACAACAGCTAGACAGGTAATTTGACTACTTATTCAATTTCTATCAGTCTAGACCGGCAGTGCAGAGCACTACTTAAGTGAACGAGGTATCGATATGGGGTATATGGTTCATTAGAACTTGACTTAGGATGTATAAATATGGGTCTATCTCTAAATAAAATCGCAATTTTATAATTATCCAATTGACCTCAAATTCGGAGTACTGATTTCTGTTGATGTTACAAGTAAGAAAATGGCTGGTCCTACGTTTACTGGAAATGCATTTTCGTAAAACTATTTAATGTTATTTTTATTACATTTAATATTTTACGTGTACGTTACTTGCCAGTAGTATAGAATTTTATCAATAATTTTAATAAATATAACATTAATTATCTTGATGAAATCGCATTTCCCATGGAAGTAGTTTTTTACTTACTTGTAACATCAACAGAAGTCAGTGATTTTTTTGATAAGAATTTCAATATTAGGAGGCCCAATCTAGCGGTCCTGGTAGACGCATGCAGCGGGTAGAACAGTCCTAATTGATCATATAGCCCAATATCGCTATCTCAGTCACTTAAGTAAAGTGCTCCGGCTGCCGCTCCAGTTTTTCTATTTATCTAATTACGAGTTGAGAATTAGAGACAAAGTTCTAGCAAACAAATAATTCATAAGCGTTTTAGAATTTTTGTTGATAAAATCTCTGGGTTGGTCAATTTTCCTTTGTACTGATCATAGAAATAGACGATAATAAAAGTTTATTTCTGTGATTATTTTATTTTCACATTGTTGATGACAACGAATTCTTTGTTTGATGACTTATTGTATTTTTTTCTTATTGCAGCACAACACTGCCTTGATCCCGTGTCTACCTTGTGACTTTGGTCCAATTTACATTTTGTGTGCTACGTAGTTCTTAGTTGGTTATTATCTTCTTAGATACACATCTTATTATGCTATCAATCAATTATGGTATATCAGGACACGGGTCATGGGGACATTGAAGCGGTAGTAGGTGCTGTTTTAGTGATACCAAGTGGGCTTGATGCACACTTCTAGAGATATGTAGAGCACCCGCGACTACCAGCAGATATTGCTTCTGGTTTATCTAAGTCCAAAGGGGAGGGGGGTCGAGCATTTTTGGCACCCATGTCATTTTTTCGTGTACAGTTTAGTGCCATAAGAATTCTAAACGTTCACTTCAACTGCACTTTAGGTCACAAACTATCAAAAACTTTGCAATTTTATGGACTATACCTACTAAAATATGATCATTATTAAGATGAGAGATTAAATTCAGAGAATAGCCTATTTTTATATACAAACGGAACCTGCTTTTAGATATTTGTGCAAAATATGCAGTTTTTAAAAATATCGAACTTTCGTTTTAGCTAGCCGAAATAGTATTAGGGTTAGTAGTTAAGAGCTAGATAGAGTAAAATAAACTAGGAGACATTTCGTAAAGTTGTATTAAGATGCACCTCAGGAAGTTTAATTTTCTACTGTTTCTGGCTTCTATTATCAGGCAGTTTTGACATTGTTTTCGTATCCAGAACATGGAGTCAGTTTGTTTTACGTATCTCGGAGGTCTGCTTTTTATTAACAATGTGATCTGATATATTTATCAATATTTTACAACTATAACATTGTTGGTGTTTTTATATCCTATACTTTATATGCTATTTATTTATTCAATAAACACTATTTATTAAGTAATATGTAGAAAAATGGTAAGTTTTTACAATTAGGTGGTTAAAATGTCAGAATTCATAAAGACTGATTAAAAATCAAGACGGTTTCGAATACTGTACATCTCTTAGAAGTCATGTTTTTTATTATTTCTATAAATTGATTCATCTGAAATGTGGGGCGATTTTTTAAATATTAGTCAACATCAAAGACTCATTTACTGGCGCGGTTGGTTTGACAGTTAGTATGGAACCTTAGACTGTACTTAAGAACCATGATCGTGTCCTCTATGATCTTGTGTTACAACGATTTGTATTGAAAATCGTCTGAATTGGAACTTTAACGAGGTGTTTCAAAGAAGAGGAATAACTGCTATAGAATAAGTTCTATATATTTCATTGAATAGTGTGTAAATTCTTCTTTGCAACACTCCGAGAGATAATCTTCCATCACGTCTCATGGATTCCTCAGGCATTTGGTTTTTAGTCCTAATAATATGAGCCCATTATCTTACACAAATTACCTCCAGGTCATTGTCTCACATGCATTGTGCATTTATTTAGTTTTTTAATTTGTGATTACGTGATCTGTTTTTTTCCTTTTTATGTGCCAGTTAAAGACTTTCTAACCTAAATAATAGTTTTATCAAAAACTACATAAATAAAAAAATACATAAATTATATTAAACTTTTAATGCTAACAGTATTTTAATGTCGATTTTTAACTGGAGGTAAGCTCTCAGATAGTAATGCAATTGGTTTTTCCTTGAAACACATAAAAAAGCACATAGTACTGAATAAGAGATTCAACAAAATGTAACTGTCCGTAACATTTTTGAATCTTTAAATTTTTTTCAAAATTTTCTAATTGTTAGTATAATTATTATATTCGCTTAGGTATTGTTATTATTGTATTTTTAATGGTTTTATTTGGAAGGTTTTCTTTCTAACTTGCATTATCTTTTTTTACAAACGCATACTATATCTTGTAATGTTATATGTCTACATGCATATATTAACAAACCATAGAAATTTTTATATATTTAAAAATAGAACTATTTCATTTGTCGGCACCCAAGCGCCAAATTTGAGAGCCTAGCGTTGACTTTGAAGTAATTCAACTATTTGATTTACAATAAGTATTTTCAAACTACTGAACTAATTCTATCTTAGTATGTACCTGGTTTTACTAACAACAAAGCTTTATCTACTTAAAAAAACAATTTTGTTAGTTATTAAAATACAACGTTTCAGAAATTTTACACAGTTGAAGTATGTGTTTGTAACTATCTTTTTTCTATTTTATTTGTTTTTTGTTATCTTGATGTGCCATAATAGGGCCGTTTTTATTCAACATTGGTTTATTTTTGAGTAGGTACAACTGTAGTTGATACAAGTATTTGTTTGATTTATATAACTTTATGTATATGACCGGTGCCCGTATTTATAAAAGCAGATAAGGATAAAGATAATTAGTTATCTCTATGCTTATCTTCAATTTGGTATTCATAAAACACGATAAGATAAGGATAAGTTTATTTTTAGAAACCAATGCAATTAAGCCAAATGATTTAGATATCGATTATAATAATAGTACAGACATTTAGGATAGAATAATAATACCTTATAATCTAATCTAAACATTAATATTAATTTTGTAAAAAAGATCAACTGACATGAATGATTTGCAAGTTGAAGAATAAAGTTAACTGTTATATTTCTAAAATAGATATTTTGGAAAAAGTACCGATATTTCTTTGAAAAAGAAAAAAGCTTGGGGTAATATTTTAGGGAAAGTAAATGTGGTATCGTCTTTGAATCCAAGAACTATAAATCAAATCAAGATCAAGTTTAAAAATCTGAAGTTGAATGTCAAAGAAATGGTGACAAATTTATTGCTTATACTGATACCTACCAGGATATGAAAATTGCTTATCCACAACATATCTACCGCTTATCCATATAAGCTTATCGCGTTTTATGAATACGGCTAAGATAAAGATAACCACCAGGATAACCACAGGTAGATAATCTTTATCCTTATCTGTTTTTATGAATACGGGCACGGGAGCTAGCGACTTCTAGCCTAATGCAACGAGACCTAACAGTGACCTATCCTAATGGTTAGATATTAAGTTCAGTATAATCAATCTGGATGTCTGCCATTGTCTCAGCGGTACATAAAGCCACAAGAGGACCTTAAATGGTTTTTCCTATGTTAAAAAATTCTTATCCCTCAAACATTTGCATTTTAATTGCATTTATCCAATTGGCTTCAATTGTTACCAACAAGTAATTTAAAAAAATGTCGTGGTCCTACATTCACCGGAAATAGGTTTTCTTACAGGTATATTATTTTTAAAAGTTATGTATTTTATATGTATATTACTTGCAAGTAGTACCGTAATTAATCTTCATTTTAATAAAAATATTTTAAGGAAAACCTGTTTCCCGTGCAGTTTCATTATACTGAATTTAAAATCTAACCATTAGGATAGGCCACCGATGGGCCACCATTAGGCTAAGGCTAAATTACTATTATACCTAATAGGTGCTGTAATTTCTTGATCATATGATTCCCAGTTTATATCTGATTAATAAAAGAAGACCCCAGTTTAAAGGGGAATAATTGCTAAATATCAACATTTTGTAAAGGTTAACAGTAACTCGAATCCAATAAATCTCTTTTTAAAAGCATTTGTTTCTTTTTATTTGTACTGTTTGTTCACTTTAGTAGTAAAGCATATAAATTGTGTTTAAATTAATTGATTACATTTCAAAACGAATAATAAGCTTCTAAAATATAGCAGCCGGTAGCCTAGTGGGTAGCGCGCTGGACTACGGATTGGGAGGTACCCGGTTCGAGCCCCGGTTGTGACTTAATAATAATAATAATAAGTATATATTTATATAGCGCTGCAAATTGCTGACAATGTCAGCAGCGCTGTAAAATGAAATTTAGGTACATATATGCATAATTTACATTGAATAATAATGGTATTAGATAAATAAATGTGTTTTAAGTTACTTTAAGTTACTTGGTGGACCCACCTCCGACCCGCCTGATAAGTGGTCAAGGATGCCGGTCTTATCCCAAGTACCGGGAAGAGGTTGTCTCCAGCGATTAATATGTGCTGCTCCCATGGAGATCGCGGGGTACTGATACTACTAAAAAGTAGTATTTGCGAAATAGCACAATTGGCGCTTCACAGTTAAAAAGGCTCTTAGATACTGTGACAACATCACTCAATGTCCCGATATGGGGATAGATTTCCTCGGAGTACCAATACTCGAAGAAGAAGATGCTTTTAAAATATATGGTATTTATAAGCATTACTAAACGCCTTCAAAGAGATATAGGTTATCCGTAAAAAAAAGTTTTCTAATTCAATGACTGTTTATCTATGGCTCTTACTAAATACCTACAACTATTTTATGTTTGTCATTTACCTACCCCGAATGGTACATCATTTCATAAACAATTACCTCATTATGTTTATCAAACTTGCAACTGGATACCTTACAATGGATATCGACAAATGTAGTCTGACGCTTTTTAAGGGCATATTCCATAGGTCTAAAATCTTCTCGACAACTATATTTTCAACGCGAAATATGAATGGGCGACATCAACAGCCTATGAAATTTGATGCAGTCCAAGAAACTTCGTAATTTCATTACAGAATTTCTCAATCCTTTAATAGCATAACAACAAAATTGGATTGTTATGCAGGGGGGTAAATATTTGTTTGTCATAAATAACTTTTTAAAAACAGGTATTAAATTTTACTACGTCTATTTTTCTAAAAGATTTTTATGAAGTACTCTGACCATCAAGATCAACAAACAATTTACTGACTTGATGAACCTTTGCCACAAAGTCATCAAATTTTGAATTTGTTGTAATATAAATGTGGATTTGGAAAAGAATGCAACAGATAACATGGAAAGACATGAATACAAATCAAGAAGTACTCCAACAAATAAAAGAAAAACGAAGCATTTTGGAAACAATAATCAGAAGAAAGAAGAACTGG